>OZ038507.1:3684331-3701831 GCA_964036315.1 Acanthosepion esculentum | reverse complement strand
ATGTAACTAGTAGCGACTTCTCTTGAAAATGGACAAAATTTGGCATCAAGGTATTATAAAGTATCTGCAGAAAAAGAATTTCATCCCCAAGGATATTAATTCTGACATTGTTGCTATATTTAGGGGGTGACTCTCTAGCTTCATCAACAGTGCAAAAATGGGCAGCTGAATTTAGAAAGGGAAGGGAGAGTCTTGAAGTGTTAGATTAAGTGCATTAAAAAGAAAGATTTCTTTTTTTAATCAATAGACCCCAAGCAAGGTGATAATGCCCAAGGGGCAATCACTTGAGGGTCAGGTTCAAAATTGAACCAGACCCTCAAGGACACATGGCCCAGTGGATAAAGACGTTGGTTAAATCCAGTGATTAGACCCAAAGAGGTGTGAGTTAAATACCATGCCACAGCAGTAGTGAGACATTCAGAAGGGGCATGGCACATGGGAGTCAAATAATCTACCCCATGGATGAGACAAAGGGTTTGGTTTGAAATTCCAATCACCTGAAGAACGGTAAAATGTTGCGAATATGGCAATGAAGATGAGGATAACAGTCCAAATAATGTAAATAACAAAATAAGTACATCTTAAACAGTCAAACATGAAGAGAAATTAACACAACATAAAACCTTGAAAATGGCTGAAGCTGTGACCAAAAGTGCATGGGACAATATGGACAATTTTTGCACTGCCTTATTTCCATCAAATGGAAAAATGTAAGAATGTTGGAAAAACTAAATAAAAAAAGCGAATCAAAATTTTCCTTGTTTTAAATGAAACATGTTTGAAAGAAAGGTTGCTGCCCAAACATACATTAATTTTATATATATATATATATATATATATATATCCTAAAGAGCCAAGAACAACCTACATAGTCACCTAAATGGATCTTCAGGGTATGCTTACCCTGAAGATCCGTTCAGGTGAAACCTAGGTAGGTAGTTCCAAAAAAAGAGAGCCAAAGAGATTATGATGGATAACTGATTCAGTGGGATTAAGAGAGGGTGAAAGAGAGGGAATAGCGAAAGGAAAGAGAAGTTAAAATGTGAAGAGAGAAAAGGAGATCCAAAGAGATTATGATGGATAACTGATTCAGTAGGATTAAGAGAGAGTGAAAGAGAGAGAGAGAGATAGGGAATAGTGAAAGGAAAGAGAAGTTAAAATGTGAAGAGAGAAAAGGAGATCCAAAGAGAAGGTTATGATGGATAACTGATGCATTGGGAATGAGAGAGAGAGAGAGGGATTGAGAGAGAGAGAGAGAGAGAAGGGGGTCATAGTGAAAAGAAAGAGAAATTAAAAATTAAGAAAATGAAGAGAGAAGAAAGTTAAGCGAATCCAAAGAAAAAGATGTTATGGTGGATAATGGATGCAATAAGTGAAAAGAAAGAAGTTAAAAAAAATTGAAGAGAGTAAAGACGATAAGGAAATACAAATCGGAAGACAAAAGAATTGCTCTCATCCACTTGCATATATATATATATATATATATATATATATGTTTAGCTTAGATGAAGTTTTATATTTGTACTTCCAGTATCAGTGGTCACTATCGATTATGCGATTGTTCTGATTTTGTCAGAATTTTTTTAGCCATGCAAGAACTGAGAAGAAAGAACTAAACATCAATTGTAAGAAGAAAGAATGAATGGTTGGCAGCAAGATGTGAACTATGAACTGGAGATCCCAAAATCAAGCAAGTGCAAAGATTTTGGTATCTGGGAAGATTTTCACACAGGGTGGAAAATGTAACACACAAATTCAAAGGCACATTGGAACTGTAAAAATGCCTTCCAAAAACTAAGCAAAGTATTAAGAAACAGGAAAATTTCATGAGAAACAAAGAAAAGAGCACTGAACTGATGCGTAAATTCTAATTTTTTACGTTAGAGTAGAGAAAGAGGCCTTCTAGAAACTAAGCGAATTATTACGAAACAGGAAAATTTTGTTAGAAACACAGAATAGAGTACTGAATATTTATGTAATATCAGTCCTCCTATATGACAGCGAATACTGGACAATCTCCTCACAGATGAAGAAATGACTTCAAGCAACAGAAATGTGGTTCTACAAAAGGATATTGAGAATACCATGGAATGAACATGTGAGTAATGAGCAAGTTTGAAGGAAATTGGAAACAAAAAGGACACATACTTAGAATCGGAAGCAGAGAGTTGTTATTTTTAGTGCACATAATGAAAAATGTAGGCTTGGAGAAATTAATATTCAAAGGACATATTGAAAAAGAGTCAGAGGGAAACAGCGAATAACCTACGTCACAAGCCTCTGTAAATGGATAGCAAAACAGGGATTGGGAGGCTATAGTGAAAATACAAAGCTTACTAAGAGCTACAAAAGATAGGAAGTTGTGGAGAGCCATGATCGCCCATGTCCAGAAGGGACATGGCTCATAGGAGAGAAGATTGCAGCCTGTGTAAATATGTTGAACTAAGATTAGAATCTCTGTGTATATTTTGATGTAAATCTCTAGTTTGTAAATATGTTAAGCTGAAAGCTTTTGCTATTCCAGTCTTGGTAAATAGTTTGAACTTTAACAACTACATTTTCCACAAATATATTGATCTAAGAATATGACAGTCTGTAATCATGTTCAACTGAGATTATTACAGCCTCTGTAAATATGTTGAGCAGGGTTGAATAAAGTCTGTGTCAATATGTTTCAATAAGATAATTGGGATTTCTCTCAGCTGACTGATCGATGAATATTAGAGACTCTTTAAATACATGTGTTAATTTAAAATTATTACAGTTTCTGTTAATGTATTCAGCTAAGACTGACTAATGGCCACATCATGTTGAAGCACAGGTTCCCATATGATCACCAAAGTTAAGCAAGTGCAAGCATGGTCAGTGTCCACTTAGAAATACCAGGTGCTATAAGTGTCGATGTGTGGGTGGCATAATGAATAATAGCTTGGAATTGTTAATCAGTGAGAGTTCCAATTCCAGTTGGGTTTGTTATATTCACTTATGCATAAATACCCTTTGTATGAATCCACCTCTTCTCCCCCCAACTATGAGTTAATTAATAAAACTTGTATCACTAAACTATTATTATCTCCCCCCCCCCCCACAAAAAATTCTTACTACCTAAAAATATTTTCTGGTTTTAAATAACCTGCAAAGGGTTGATAAGCCGTAAAAAAAAAAATCAATCAATCAGCTAAGACTATTAAAGCTTTATTAAAATACAGACCTAAAACTGAAAATTTGCTGATCAATATGTATTACAGACTCTGTAGACATGTTGATTCAGTCATAACAGGCTCTGTAATATGTTACTCACAGACTGTCTTCTTTGTGCTATGTCCATGGGCAATCATGGCTCTCCATTATTTCCTATCCATCATAAGTAAGGGGTTTTTTTTATCATCACTACCTGTTCCTGTTCTGCCATCCATTTAAACAAATTTATTCAGTAGATTACTCACTGTTCTCTCTGTTCCTCTTGCTTCCAGTATGCTTTGTGAATGTCAAATTCTCCAAGCCCTCTTTCCTCATTATGTGTCCTAGAAATTTCAACTATCTCTTTCAGATTCTAAGTATAATTGTCCTTTTTGTTTCCATTTTCCTTAAAACTTCCTCATTACTCATTCCATGGAATTCTCAGCATCCTTCTGTAGAACCACATTTCTATTACCTCAAGTTTCTTCTCCATCTGTGCGAAAATTATCTAGCATTCATTGCCATAGAGGAGGACTGATATTAAATAATAGTTTAGCACTCTTTTCTTTTTTTCTAATGAAATTTTGCTGTTTTGTGATACTTTGCTTAACATTTGGAAGGCATGTTTCGCAATTCCAATCCATCCTTGGATTTCAGTGTCACATTTTTTGTTCTCTGTTAAAAACACTTCTTCAACTGTAAATATATTCAACTAAGACATTTACAATATCTTAAAATATGTGGAATTGAGACGATTACAGATTTTGTGAATATGTTCAACTAAATCTGTTACAGACTTTGTGAATGTGTTGATCTCAGATGAAACCTATCTCTGTGGATACATTGATAAAAAGACTATAAAACATTTTGTACATTTTTTTGTTTTTTTCTTAACAAGTCAACAGAAAATGGTGGTTGACATTTTTGAAGATTGTAGTTATCAGGGAAGCAAGTAAGGGGAAGGGAGTTCAACTGTCAGGAAGTGCAAGAAAAGAAACTATTGGAGTAGAAGTGGTGGTTAAATTTAACTGTTTCAACAGTAAAAGAAAAATAATGAAAAGTTCTGAGTCCAACCAACTTTCCAAAAATATACCCAGCTGACCAAATGTCACATATTTGATATTTACGTCTTCTTTACAGTTCCAAGAAATTTTCAGCACCTTCTGAGTTACCCTCACTTGGTTTCATCAAGATGTCATAAGGTGGCTTTTTTTAAACAGCTATAAAAACAGAACACTCTTTGTTACCTTTCTCTCTAGCATCCAGAACAAGCAACACCAACCCAAACCCTGTCTCCAGCATGGAAATATTTCCCCCCTGAGTGATTGGACTTTTTCCCAATTCCATTCATAATTGCTAACTTTAAATGTCTTCTTTCTTTTACAAGCATACTAGTGTATTTTCTCTCCTTTGTTAATCAGTTCTATAAAAACACATGAAATTATCGCCTTTTTGAAATTTATTCCATTTCCTTTCATCTCTACAAGTAATGATGACCTGTCATTTACATATGTGGTTTTTGTTTGCCACTAATTTTAGTTCAACTCGAAGCAGTACTGCAACAATTTCGTGTAATTCTTTAAACAAGACGACGATAACAATTTGTATAAAGTTTGTCCAGGATCAAGATGACATTTTTAATTTTACTTTCTTCTCAGAAATTCTTAAATCTACATTGTTGAGATTCTTTCTGATTAAGTTAAAATTACTTATTTTTGATTCTTGAAGAATTTCAAAATTTATTTTTAAGAGAGCTGTTATGTCTAGACTTATTTTAGTTAATCTTTCCCATGACAAATTCTAAAAAAAAATAAAAAGAGAAAAAAAACTACAAGACCTGATACTAAAGTTTTCGGGGGAGCTTATCATTTAAAAAAAAAAAAAAAAGTTACCAACAGCTGATATTTCAACTGTAAGCAAAGAACGTTCTTGAAGTTCTAAGATTTCTAAGCTGATGTGCCAACAGGGGCAGATTTTCTTCATTTTTTTCTTTTTCATGGAATTTGCCAATCTTTTCAAAATCAGAGAAAAAATATTTTCACATAATTTCATTTAGCATCAAAATAGGCAGAATATGATTAAATTGGTTAAAGATTTCTTTTGAAGAGTGTTAAAGCCATCAACAAAATTCTAATCCTTTTAAATTAAATTATATAAGTATAATTTGTAACATACATTCACACACACACACACACACACATATATATATATATATATATATATATATATATATATTGTATGTGTGTGTCTTTGTATGCACTGATATATTCACAGACTATCCATATGTATAGAAATAAACACATCTTTGAAGTTTCTCTTGCTCTCTCTATCTCTCGTATATATATATATATGTAAAATGTGTATGTATATAAATATATATACATGTAATTTTTATATATATTATTTATATATTATATATGCATGGTACTTATTGGAAGGCGCTCAATATCAGTGATAGAACTAGCATATTTAACATCAATCCAACAATATATAAATATAAAAGTGAACATAGAAGTCAACACTTAGAGGCGACAGTCTGTTTCATGCTAGATGCAATCATCAGGCCACAATGATTGCATCTAGCATGAAACAGACTGTCACCTCTAAGTGTTGACTTCTATGTTCACTTTTATATTTACACACGCTCTATCTCTGATATTGAGCACTTTATCCCATAAATATAGCACACTTTAAGACTATATTTCTTCATATATATATATATATATATATATATATATATATATATATAGCACATTGGGTGCTCGTGTTAATAAAATAGTGCTTGATGTAATATAACAGAGCTATTAAGTATACATATTATCCCTCATTGGTAGCATGACTCTTGAGGTGCTGCTTAGAGACTGACCATTACATCTACCCAGTACCTGAAGATTGTATTGTGCACAAAACTCTGAGTCATGCTACCAGTAAGAGATTATATATAAATGATTTTTGTTAAATATGACTGGCAATATACTGCAATTAAGTTTTTTTATTTAATTTTTCTTATGCTTGTATAAGTGTTTTCTTTTCTTCACATACATTGTGCAAAAATTGTCCAAATGATTTATATATCTGAGAGCTTTCAACTATTCTTTTAGCCATCATGAAAGATGAATTTTCTTTTTTAACTGAATGTATGGATTTTTTATGAATGTATTTAGGGTTATAGGAATGATGTTTTTATTTTACAAACACAGTCAGCATATTGTGGCCATGTTCATTGTTGATGTTATTGAGTGTTGGCTTTTCCTTTTTTATTATTAGTGCTTCCATTATTTTTAGCCTTTTTGTACATGTGGATGAGGCTATTAGATCTATATTTTCTACAAGTATGTTGTGGATGAAGTTTGCTAAGTTATATTACTATGATATACTCAAAACTATATATACATATATACACCTGTTCCACATTGAAAACTATATATCACATCTACGTAGAAAAATAAAATATAAGAAAGAACAAAAAGGAAATGTCTCAAATATAATTTGGAGATACTCCTGACCTAGAGAAACCATTTTTAGGACTTTAGATTTAAACAGGCTGGATTAATCTATGTCCCAAAGGGAAACAACACCATGTGCTTATAAGCTACACAGGGAGACAGATTTACCCTCAGCCTGGGCCCTTTAGCCGAGGCTAGAAGAAAGCAACCTCCTTGTTTGGTTGCTGTTCATGAACTGAAAAGTGACTGCCCCTTTTGCCACTGTATGGAGTGATGTCATGAAGAGAGACCATCATGGGACCTACATAATTATCTCTACTAAAGAAAGATAAGGGCCTTCTGTATCCTTTATATATATATATATATATATATATATATATATTATAAATTAATTGATTTAAAATATGTTTTTTTTTCGCTACACAGTGATAACCATGTTTCAGAAATGGAAGCTAAAGCCCCTGAATTTAATTTTGTTATTAAACCAAAGACATTAGTTCCATTTCCTCGTCAAGTTGAATTTTGGAAACCCTCAATTATGAATCTTTGCCGTGCCTTTAACAACCGTAAATTTAAAAAAATAAGTTACTCCAAAATTCGCTTGACGAGGAAATGGAACTAATGTCTTTGGTTTAATAACAAAATTAAATTCAGGGGCTTTAGCTTCCATTTCTGAAACATGGTTATCACTGTGTAGCGGTAAAACCATATTTTAAATCTATTAATTTATAATATTAATGCTCTGTAAATTTACATTGAGCACTATTGTGTAAAAATAAAAATATCTATAAGAACACCGGATTTTATATCTTACTGTTCTTTCTTTTTATTTATATATACATACATACATACATACATATATATATATATATATATATATATATATATATATATATATGACTGATAAGAAATAGCTGAATAAAAATGGAATATGTGAAAAACAGTTGGATGTTTAAAACTTTAACCTGTTGTTGATATTTCATTCAGTAAGAATTGTCTGGTGGATGTAGCATTCTCTTTGCAATCTTCATCCAATGTTCCGCTGATCTATTTGCTTGTAGAAAGTGTGGACTCAGGTGTAGACACTATGTGTAAAGCTGTATTGGGATGTAAACTCATAGAAACCTGTGATAGCAAACTGACCTCTATTGTCACTGAACAACTTCTATCTGGAATCCTCCATCTGGCAAAAATGTTTTTCATCTGGCCAGTTACATTGTTACTGGTTAAAAGACTGGTTAAAGACTAAAATGCACTATTTCTATGTAGAATGAGAAGTAATCAATTGCTATTAGGTAGTTAAATCAGCTTAGTGTAAAGATATGAGTTCTTATATTTTTTCTACAATTATTAAGAGAGAAAGTAACTTACTTAGACAAAGATTTCTCAAGAGTGCTGCTATTAAATCTTATCAAAATGTAAATCTGCACCCCTGATGTTTTCAAATATATCCATTCCTGAAAGAATTATTGAATTACCAATCCAACAAACATGACCATAAAAATGTTAAAACATTAAAAGAAAACGGTTAAATTTATAAACGCATTATTTAAAATACATAATGCATAAATTAATCCCAAACTAAAATAATTTAAATATTAATTTGCATCAAACATTTCAAGAACATCTTTTACTTGTTTTTTTATTAGATATTAAATTATATCACTTGGCGTCCCCCATAACTTACCTAAACTTTCCAGCTAACCTGATGAACATTGATGAGTATGTCTTAAATTTACAAATTCTGAAAAATTAACAAGAATTTTGCTTCTGTTTATAAATACATGTTACAAAATAAAATCATTACATCTACCTTGTCGATAAGATAAGTTTTCCTTTTGTCTTTATTCATATTGTCCTTTTACAGATATATTTTATCTGAAATTTTACCCACACACACACACACATACATATATATATATATTAAAATCTGATATTGAATAAAAGTATTTATATCAATGCTGTTATATTATCAGTCATTATTTTTGTACATTTTTGTCTCAAATCTTGAAAATTTACTGTCAATACCACAAATCATTACCAGACAAAAATAGATTCCAACTAATTGGTTTCTATTTTTCTCTTGTAAAAGACGTGAATAAAAGACATTTCTCCAATATGCATATTATCATGTATAGATGCCAACACAGCTAAAAATCGTTTTTCTTCCCATATTCTCTCTGAGAGAAGAGAGAATTATATATCACTATATACTTACATTCAACAAATGTGGCAAGCACAGATTATTTTAATAAATACTATCAGTACCCATCAAAAATGAAGAAATCATGAGTACTTCTGCTTAGGATCATAGTATAAAATACTCTCTGTGAAAACTACTGCACAAACAATACACACACACATTATATATATATATATATATATATATATATATATATAGTGCACACTGAGATTATCAGTTGTTTGATGGATTCATTTTCTATGGCTTATCAACCTCTTGCATGTTATTTAAAGCCAGAAAATATTTTTAGATTGTAAGAATTTTTGTGGAGATATTAATGATTTAGTGATACAAGTTTTACTAATTAACCCATAGATGGGGAGAGTAGAGGTGGATTCATACCTTCCCAAGTGTATTTGTACATAAGTGAATATAAAGAACCCAACTGGAGTTGAAACTCTGGGCTCCAATTAACAATTCTGAGCCATTATCCATTATACCACCCTCATATCCAAGCTTACAGCACCTGGTATTTCCAAGCGGTCACTTATCTAAATACTGATCAGGCTCAACATTGCTTAACTTTGGTAATGATCCTACTGGAACAGGTGTTTACTGTGATATGGCCGTAAGCCGCTCACAGTGAAGTTATAAAAACAGGTTATATATGTTATAGACCTGTAATGTGGCATGAAAGAATAAACAAAACAACAAAGTGAAGCAGAAATAAAAAAAGACAAGAATTGTTAAGATAAAATTCTTTGTATTGCTGATATAGAGGATGAAGCTGGAGTGTCTCTTTGTGAGCAAGGGAAGTAACATGAAGGCTGGGGAGAGTTAGTATGACCTGGAGCTGATGCTAGTGTTGAGTGGTGGAAACTGTAATAGCTTGCCTGCTGACTGACTTCAATGTCATGAACAGTGTCCTTGAAAGCAAGGTGGATCATTACTTGGCAATTTTTGCCCTGCTTTTGCTATAGTGACAACATTCATGATTGGCTTCTTTTAAATTGTATTTTATATTTTGTGGAGATTTGTTTTGTGAGCTAGATGTGATGCTTGGAGTCCCTGCACAGAGAGTGACTTTTTCATTTACTGACAGATTTTGATATAGAGTGAATCAGAAAGAGATCTAATTTGAAGCAGAGTAGAACATAAATATTAATATTAAAATTTTACAATACTCAGTTTTGAATTTGACCATCTAAATTTCTAATTTGGGCTGGCTAAACCCTCTTACACAAGTAAATTTGCATTTCTTTAACACTCACAGAGCCCACCTGTGGCTTATACTACAACTTTGCTGAGTAGATCATAGTGTTTCTGGGGGAGAGAACATAATCTGGCAGGGTCGGCAATGTGAACAAAGTGGGTATGCTCAAACAGTCATGATGATTTGTGCGAGCATAACCATTGACAGCTTCCTTACAGTTTTTTTCGTCCTGGGTATGACGATAAACTACATCCAACAGTAAGGCCTCTTTTTGGGAGGTTTTGAGGAGTGTGGAATGGCCTCTTAATTGCTGTTATTCCTGGGTCCACCCTGACCCGGGGTGGTAGCACCCATTAGGCTCCCAGCTATGGGTAAATAGCTTCCCCCCTCCCTCGAACCAGAGTAGGATAAATGGGAAAGAATAAGAATGAGTCTTGGTAACAATTATAATGCCATCAATACCAACTGTAATATTTATAAACCTCATTCAAAAAAAAAAAAAAAAAAAAAGGATGTTCAAAAACTAAAATTCCCCTCAATGGGGCCACCCGTTTGCCATAGGTGGCAACCCGTGATGCCTGGGGACAGAGTCCTGGTGACTGAGTGGCTCCTGATCTGGTATAAGATGATCAGGAGTTTTCACAACACGTCACTTTGGTCCCTACCTGGGATAGACGGGCAGATGGAATAGCCCAATCCATTCCAGTTGGCTAGTCAATTAGTGGCAAGGGCTAGTTGGGATGAGAGATAATGGATCCGACATGGCCGCGATACCTAACATCTTTCTATACTTGGGTAGATATGATGGGGTGTGCGGGTGCTTGTATCCCCTCTCATCCCTGCTATACTGTCTGTGTAGCCCTGGTGGATCAGGGCGAATGGGATTAGTCCCCCCTGGTAGCGTCCCTTAAGAAGGAACTCCAAGGTGGGTGGGGAGCACAGACAGCGAATTCAAAAAGAAAAAATAAATGGCTAATTCTCACAAACGAACCAAGAGACAAATGGTGTCCTCAGAAACGGAAAGTGAAAATGAAAGAGAAAATAACCTTTTTCCAACATTTATTGTCATAGAAGCAGTAGAGGAAGACATAACAAAGGTATCTCCTTTTAGGTTACAAAAGGTGATTTCAGAATTGATAAATCCTCAATCCGTTAAAAAAATAAGAAAAAACAAGACACTATTAATACAAGTGAAAACTAAAAAAGATGCTGAAAGACTACTAAAAGTCAAACAAATTAACAACATAAAGGTAAAAGCTTACCTCCATCAATTTCTGAATTCAGCTAGGGGTGTAATAAAAAGCCCAGAACTATCACTTTGTACTCTAACAGAAATTGAAAATGATGACTCACTAAAAAATCAAGGAATAACAAATGTGAAAAGAATTCAAATAAATAAAAACGATAAAGTAATAAATACAAATACATACATTCTAACATTCAACAAACCAATTCTGCCAAAAGAGATAAAGATAGGATACTCAATAGCCAAGGTAGAGCCTTACATCCCAAACCCTCGGAGATGCCATAAATGTCAAAAGTTTGGCCATCTTCAAAATAGTTGTAATAGAACATCAGTCTGTAGAAGATGTGGGGAAACCGAGACTGAACATGAGTCACCTTGTGTAAGACCTCCTTCATGTCCAAACTGTAACGAAAGACACACAGCAGACTCCAAAGAGTGTAACATTTGGAAAAAAGAAAAAGAAATAATTAAAAGGAAATGCACACTAAACATCTCATTTATAGAAGCCAGAAGACAGGTAGAATCAGATTCACACCAAATGTCTTATGCTAATATTGCAAAAATGACCAGTCAACAAAAAGTCATCCCAGGAGACAATACATTAAGAAACCAAGATCTGATAACTCTTATCAGTGAACTAAAGTGTTTAATCGAACTTCTAAAAGGTACTTTATCAGGCATAAAGCAATCTACCATAGATAATACAAATCCTACTCCATCAACCGCAAACAAAAACGACTCTACATATACAAATCTATTAAAACTGAAATATCCAAAGGAAAGAGAAACAATCCAAGAAATCGAAACATTGAAGCCTTCTCAAGAGAAGGAAAAGATAAAAAATAACTCAACGGTTATCAAAGACACAAGGAAAATGGACATAGAGAAACAAAACTCTAGCTCATTACAAACAAGAGAAAGGTCATCACCTAGACAAAGATCTTTAAAAGAACCGAATGAAAAAACTAAGGGAGCAAAATCAAACAAGAAAGTAGAAACAAAAGAAGTTCAAAGAACTAAACATAAAAAGAAACAAAATGCCAATAGTCTGGAGAGTATAGAAATTATGGATACTTCACCCACATAAAAAAAAAAAAAAAAATACACAATTTCTAATACATAATCAAGATGCAAAACATTATTCAATGGAATTGTAGAGGATTAAAGGCTAACTTAAATGATCTACTCTTACTTATAACAAATTATCAACCCATGGTCATTTGTCTACAAGAAACCTCCTTAAAAGCAAATGATAAAATAAAAATAAAAAATTACTCCCAATATAATTATATACATGACGCTCAACAGCGGGCATCTGGAGGTGTATCAATTCTAATAAGAAATGACATCCCTCAAAGCAAAATACCACTAGAAACCAAGCTTCAAGCAGTAGCTGTAAAAGCTACCCTACATAGAACTTTAAACATTTGTTCTATTTACATTCCTCCGCATGAGCCTATAGAAGAAACTACCTTAAATAAACTAATAGAACAATTACCAAGGCCATTGCTATTATTAGGGGACTTTAACAGTCACAATATTATATGGGGTTCTAAGAACACAAACAAAGAAGGGAAAAACCTGGAAAGTGTTATTAACAACAACAATTTATGCCTTCTAAATGACAAGTCTAATACGTATTTACATCCAGCATTCGGTACATACTCAGCAATTGTCCCGTCACTATGTGACCCTGTTATATTTATGGATTACAATTGGAAAGTTCTCGATGACTCATGGGGTAGTGATCACTACCCAATAATTTTAAATACTTCAGAAGCTATGGAAATCCATCCACCCAGATGGAAACTGAACAAAGTGGATTGGAATGAATATAAAAAACAGTGTCATCAAAAACTCATTGATAAAGATGGAAAAAAATCTATGGAACATTTTGTCAAAACATTAATGGCAATAGTAAGAGAATGCATACCGAAAAGCAAAGAATCAAACAAATGTCAAATCTTCTGATCTTAGAAGAAAGCGATTATCAACAACATTTAGCTATCATTAAAGCCCCTCTTTATAGGACAAACAGATGAAAACTGCTCTGTAAAATGATTTCTAGTAATGAAGACTTACTCTCTTCATATGAATCTCTCAGAAAAACTTGTAGGCATTAAATAACCTTTGTGGGTTGATATGCTGTTAATTTCTAATAATAATAATAATAATAATAATACAGTTTTTTTCTGCTTGATTTTACTCATAAAGCTTGGTCAACATGTGGCATAGTTTTCAGGCACTTTCTAACAGTGCTGCCTGCTGGGATCATCTCCTCAGGCCAATATTACCCTTGACAAATTGATGATGGTCAGATTCAAACCTGGGTCTCATGGTCAGAACCTTAATCCCCTAATCACTTGGCCATACACCCTTTCTCTGGCTGTTACTGTAATAAAAAGCAACTCGTCAAAAATTGATAACAGTAAGCATAGTGCTGGAAACAGTGTTAATATTTCAGAGTTTAAAAAATATGTCCACTTTAAGTGAATCAAAAAGTTGACATCAGTCCACATTACACCAGAGTCATAAAGGCAGATGGTTCTAGGAACATTCACCATAAACATTTTTGTCGTAGGAAAACTCGCCTCAGGAATTTTCACTGTAGAAAACTTTGCCATATGGATTTTTGCCATAAGACAATTTCACCACAATTTTTTTTTTAATATGCGAAGTACTTTGCTATCAAGTCTATCTGGCTCACACTATTGTTACTTCGATTTAAATATTTTAATAAGCAAAGTTACAGGATCAAAATCCTACATCATTCATCCTCGTCAGTGAGGAGTGCAAAAATTTCAACTTGAGACCAGAACCTACGTCATAAAATTTTAAATTATTTCTTTGTTAATTTGATATATTTTTAGTCTTTTATTTTTTTAAATAAGTGTTTACTTTTTAATTTCTTTTCTGATGCTTGACCCTGTAAAAAAGACATCCATATATACTTGATAACAAGGTACTTTGCATATTAAATTGAACATTACTCCAAAAGGGACATTCAAGATAAGGATATCGAAAAAAAATGCGGCAAAATTGTCTTATGGCAAAAATCCTATACAGTGAAGTTTCCTATGGCGAAAATTCCTGAGGCAAGTTTTCCTATAGCAAAAATGTTTACGGTGAATGTTCCAGATATGAAGGCAGACATTACACTGGTGTCATAAAAAATAGACTTTAATCAGGTTTATATCTGAGTCTACAAGTATCTATGTGGAAGGTGACCTCTTTGGGTGAAGAACTTCTCCTTCTCCTAGAGATGTGGTTGGTATAATCTCAGCCCAGCTATGAGGGAAACTAACTGAAAAGACAGTCAATATAAATATCCGATTGATTTCATTGATTTTTCTGCTTCATTAAAATTGAATTTGCTCATTGACTGGAGAAAGTAATTGAAATTCTTCTTATTTTTAAATGATGTAACATTGGTTTATTCAAACTGGTTTCCCCATCTTGGTTGTTTTAGTTACATTCTGGCTCTTTCTGAGATGCAGAATTATCCTCATTATGCATTGATTCAGAGAAAGGCTCTCGTGCACTATGCTCATCAAACTTACAATGTTCCGCAACAGTTAGATACAGTGGGCTGCTTATAAAAGCACTTGGATGGTTCTAAGTGTTAAATAAGTACACTGGATATCAGTCACTTATGTGCCATGCTTGATACACACTTAGGCAATCATGTATCTTTCGATACATGATGGAAGAGGCAGATATTTTTCCCTACAGTAGGTTTCCATTTCTTTCTGCGGTAGATCAGTTGCCATCCAAGGCTGTAGAACCCAGTTTGTCCTGCTAGTTACCCATATATGGGGGGAGAAGAGGAGGATTCATACCTTTCCCAAGAGTATTAGCACGTAAGTGAATGTAATCGATTCGAATGGAATTCGAACTCGGCTCTCTGATTCCTCAATCTGAGCCGCTATCCATTACTTCACCATGCCTTTTTAAAGATATAACTTTTGTATAATCTAGTGGAATGGATAATACCATCTGAAAACATTTCCTGATGCCTGCAGTTGGCTTTCTCCTTAACCTGTTGTTCACAACTACTGACTTAATAAGCATTCTAAGTCAGGTACATTAATCTATAGGTAGCATATGCAGGCTATTCCATCAAGCATTTCCTGTTATAAATGATGGAATGAGCCTGACTCGGTTTTTCTTTGTATCCTGGAACTAAGAGCATTGGCAGGTGCATACCCTCAGCCTTTTTGAAGGTAATTGGATGTCTTCTGTACAACCACCCCAGGGCATTCATTGGTGTCTGTAGACTAAGGGACCTATAAAATAACTAAGCTTGTGACAGATATTTTAGAAAAGTAGATACAAATAACCAATTATGTGTTTCGTTCACATCAGGATTAACAGACTGGGTTACATTAGAAAGCTGAGTGGCATTAAATCGAAAATGTTTTAAATTGTTCTAGTGGCTTTATTACCTTGCTTGGGGTGAAATGATTAAAAAAAAGTACTCAGTAGAAGAGACAAGCAGCATTTTCTTCTTTTATGTGTCATATCCCTTCAGGATGTGAGCAATCATGGCTCTCCACAACTTCATGCCCTTTGCGGCTCTAAGTAACATTTGACTCTTTGCAGTCCTTCTTTGTCCATGCAGACATGTGGGCGGTGTAATGGATAGTGGCTCAGAATGAGAAATTGGAGAGCCAGGTTCAAATTGCAGTTGAGTTTATGTTTGCTTATACACAGATACCCATGGTAAAGGTATGAATCCATCTCTTCTCCCCCTGACTATGGGTTAAATAGTAGAAGTTATATCTGGAAATATGATTATCTCAAAAGAATTGTTAATGCAATATTCACTGACAAAAAAATATTATTTTCATAATCCCCAAAATATGTTTTGGCTTTAAATAACCCACAAAGGGTTGATAAGCCATAAAAAAAAAATCAATCAGTCACCAATTCACCTTAATTTATTAAGTAGATTACTGATAGTTTCTTGCTACTGTTCTTGCCTCTAATAGGTGTGACATTTTTCAAGCCCTTTTCATCAGTCAAACAATAACAATAATTTATTCTGGATAATGCATTAAATACTGACCCAAATAAATGTTTTTAATCCTCATCATCATAATGATATTATTATTATTATTATTATACTTGTTTCTCCTTTAATTAATAAGCATGCATGTTATGCTCTGCCATTGCCTCAGATTACTAATAGACCATTCCATTTTAATTGCTATGAAAAACAGAAGAAAAATATATTTTGTTTGTTTTAGTGACAAAAAGAAAGCATATATAAGAAAGAAAGAAAAACGAAATAATGGAAGGAGAAAGAAAAACGAAATAATGGAAGGAGAAAGAAAAACGAAATAATGGAAGAAGAAAGAAAAAAGAAATAATAGAAAAAGGAAGAAGAAAGAAAAAAGAATAGAAGAAGAAAAGTAGGAAAAGGAATAATGAAAGAAGAAAAGAAAGGAAGAATAGAAAAAAGAAGATAGAGGTGGATACAGCTCTCATGCTATGTTTAATGTTTGCTTCAGTGAAATAGAAAATCTTATCACTTTCAAATCTTTTTACTTGTACCCTCTTATTTCTTTAAATAATGACTTATAGTCAGACTCGTTATTGCAATATTTTGTTAAAGTGCTAATATTTAATAATGTAATAGAGAAATGTCCACAGTTGTAGAACTAACAAGCAGTTTATTCAGTCATTAACTTAACAATTAAGATTCATTCAAAAATTCAAGAAGCAAATCCACAAAATTTTCACAGGTCAATCAATCAAGTGTTTAACAATAATATTGAATAAGGATCATTTCTAATCGTTGAAATGTTCAATTTTTCATCAATCAATCAATCAATCAAAAGGTAGAAATATATCAAAGAAACTTGTACATGTATATTTGTTTGTTTTAATTTCCAGTGAAGTATTTTTCGGAACTCCTATTTAGAAATTGATCATTCAGGTTCATCAGCAATTTTAATCAATTTAGAATATTCCATAACACCTCCCCTTACATTCTCTCCCTCTCTCCCTATCCAAGGTGGGGTTTGGGGGTGAATAGGAATTCAGAATAGCTTTCAGCTATTGCACTGTCTGGTCATAACACTTCTTGAAAAAAAATCTCCTCTTTAATTAGAGAAAAATACAGAATGAAGTTTTAAAGAGGATGGCTAAGTTATGATTCATTTATGCTTTTTTTTGCGTTTTTCTTTTACATGTTCCTAAATGTCATGTCTTAAAGGCAAGTTTTACAT
>OZ038507.1:3671831-3681831 GCA_964036315.1 Acanthosepion esculentum | reverse complement strand
ATTTATTTCCCTATTGGACCATGTTATTTAAGTCATGGCAATTATGTGTGAAAAATAATGTTGCCCAAATGTCTGCCAAATCTGAAAGAAAAAGAAACAAAATCATTAGATGCTTAAACTTAATTCACATTAAAATTGGTCCTAGTTATTGGAACACCCTTTATTTACTTACAGATTTTTATCACTTTAAGCTTTATTTTAGTGGATACCCATATTTGAGTAGATGCTCCATTCATTTTAAACAGTATATTTATTTTTGTCTATTTTCTTTAATAAAATTTATCAAATATTCAGACTGGTAGGCAAAAATAAATATAATATTTAAAATAAACATAGCGTCTACTGAAATATAGGTATCCATTAAAAATAACGTTTAAAATGATAAAATTCAATTAGATTAATAAATAAAAAATCCATTATTTATTTTGAAATTACTTGTTTATGTTTTGGATATGAAGCTGAGCAGACATGAACTTTTGAGAATCTGGGATGAAAAGGATTATACTTAAAGACAATGGACTTTGTGGTCAAGTCAGTTAAGTCAGTTAAAAGCACATCAGATCTATCGATAGTTTCTCCTGCAAAGGTGATACCGGTTCGTATCCTGCTGGAGAGTGCATCTTTTTCTTTAATAATATTCCTTGAATATTCAGGTTGGTAGATAAAAATAAATATACCTTTTATAATAAAGGGAGTGTTTACTCTAATACGGGTATCCACTAAAAATAACATTTAATGTGATAAAATATTGTGGTGTTGGCTGGTCACTCATATCTGAACATACATAGTGTGGTTATCCAATCCCTGATGCAGACGCTCACTCAGGCACATTTGTGTTTGTTCAACACCTACAGAGACCACTTGTGGTTTATACTGCAGATCAAATCTTAGTTACGGTTTTGGTGAGAGAGAGTGAATTATCTGGCATGATCAACAGTCTGAACAATATATATATATATATATAAAATAATAATTGGCCACTCACATTCGAGGATACTCGTCTACTAGCGCGGCTTGCCAATCCCTATTGCAGATGCTTGCTCAGGCGCATTTGTGTTTGCTCAACACCCACAGAGCCCACCTGTGGTTTATACTGCAACTATGCTGAGCAAACCTTAGTTACATTTTTGGGGGAAGACCCTGGCCAAGTGGTTAGAATGTTCGCTTTCTGACCATGAGAATCAGGTTCAAATCTCATCATGGTCAATTTGTCAGGGAGGAGACTTCCTGATGTTATCAGAATGGATTGAGGTCAATCCCAGCATGCAGCACCTTTGGAAAGTGCCTGAAAACCATACCACAAGTTGAGCCAAGCCTTGTTAGTGAAATTGGGTAGATGGAACTCTCAAGGGCCATTGATAGCAATGCTAGCACAAAGCCCATGTCATCGTGGCTGAGAGCATGAGCATGCTGGCCTTGTTCAAATTGTTGATTATCCTAGATAACACACTATTGATTATCCTAGATAACACACTGTTGATATATATATATATATATATATATATATATATATATATATATATATATATATATATATTTATTGGCTTAAAAGCTGCCCTTTTAAAAGTTCAACGATAATTGTTCTGCCACCACTTAATTTGATGGACGCAGGTCCTCACTGTCTGTACAAACAATTATTTTTATTTCATGTGTAACTTTCGCTCGATTTCGCAATTAATTTTGATTATTTCCAAATTTATTCCAAGTTTTAAAAATTGTTATCATACAAAAAAATTTGTCACAAAAAATCAAATAAAAAAAAGGTTAAAAACAATTGCAGTAATGAAAACTTGAGAATCCAAAATTTCAGGATTGTGGGTTCGGATCTGGCCTGGAATGTTTTTAATTTGCTCAAGGAGTTGGTCTTATTCGAAAATGGCATGTGAGAGTGATGTATGAGGTGAGATTTTCATCATATCATATCTTATAAAAAATACTCATAATAAATTTTTGGTAGTATCAGGGTTTATTTGCAAATAAGGAAGAATATAAATTTTTAATTATAAATAAATCAAAAAGATATATCAAATGTAGACCAGGGGTCTGAGATTCAAGGACACAAAAAAGCCATTACATGCTGAGAGAGAAAGAGGTGCAGCAATGTCAGAAGCAGGCACATAGACAGGGTATTACCAATGGGGACAGAATTCGGTGGAGGGGGTTTGCATTAAAATTAGGTTGCATCATATCCACAGATGGGGCAGGGCAAAGATTTTTTGGCATGGGGGGGGGGGTGTCAGTTTCCCTAATATGAGCCAGCAAATTTATTTCTTATCAGTTTGAAAAAGAGAGACTGAAACATTGTCAGGCATTTATACTCTCTCATCAGGCAGTTGATGAAGTGAATAAACAGAAGGGTAGTTCAAGTTCTCTTCCCTTCCTTGGAGAGGAACTAGAACAGACCTTGTTGACCTTAAAATTGATTGACTCAAGATCACTACTATAAAAGTATAGAAGGAACAAGGAATTAAATTTATTGAAATTTGAGCAAAATAATGGTGTCAAAATTGTTCCCTAGTTGCTTTGAAAGACTGTTGGGCCTCAACCTCATGCCAGACTTGAAGTGGTACATAAAATCCATTGCTAAAGATGCAGGTAAAAGGGTCAGCTCTTTGTACCACTCCAGTAAGTACCTGACTCCTCCTGCTGCTATCCTGTACCTTTACAAGAGGTAGATCAGGCCCAAAATGGTGTACTCTTGTGATATTTGGGTGGGTGCTATCCAGACCTCACTCTCCAGCCTTGATAGAGTTTAAAGTGTCTCCAAACCATTGTGGGTGGCGAATTATTCTCCACCCTTCAACCTCTCCCCCACAGACAAGATGTGGCAAGCCTCTCACTACTCTACTACTACTTCCATGGAAGGTACACAGACGAATTACAATCCATGGTCTCACCAAGGCAAACCTTCACAATAAGAACATGCCATACCACTTACATAGTAACAAACTACCCACATTCCCTCTGAATTCCATCAGTGAGAAGTAAGTTCTGCTCAAACAACTTCTTCCTGTGAACCACTGCCCTGTGACACCAACTCCCAACAGGATGTTTCCCTGATAACTACAATCTTAATCTGTTCAAGTCCAAAGTAAACCGGTGTCTTCCACTTCTACAGACTCAAATGGCCTCCAAATGTAACCCTCTGCCTTGAGTGGCCCAGACGCCTTGTAAAGGGTGAACCTTGCTGTAAAAAAAAAACACATATTTAAAGCAAAAGTAAAAATGTTGTTAGTTTTAAAAAAATTTTAAATTTAAGAGACGCTCATAAATATTCATCAGGTTGGTTAACTGAAAAGCCTAGGTAAATTATGGAAGATGATAAGTGACATAATTTAATGTCTAATAATCAAAAGTGAGTAAATGATCTTGTTGAATTTTTTTTTCTTTATGCAATTAATATTTAAATTATTTTAGCATGGGATTAATTTATATATATATATATACATATATATATATATATATATATATATATATATATATATGTATATATATATATATATATATATGACAAGAGGTTAGGAATTTAACTATTTTCTTTTAATTTTTTAATGTTTTGATAGTTATGTATGTTGGCTTGGGATAGAGTAATTCTTTCAGGAATGGAGATATTTGAAGAAATCTAGGACAAAGATTTAATATTTTGATAAGATTTGATAGTGGCACTGTTGAGAATTTCTAAGTAATTTACTTTCTCTTTTAATAGGTTTGGTATTCTTTAGATCAAAGTTGTGGTTGAATTTATTTCTATGTATAACTAATGTATTTGATGAATTATTGTGTACAAGATTTTTTTTATGTTCATAGATATGTTTTTTAAATTTCTACAAGTTTTCCCAATGTATTTTGAAGAGCAGTTGTTACAGTTTATTTTATATATACCTGCTTCAGAATTATTGGTGTGGGTATTTTTAATTCATGATTGTTTTGGATATGGTTATAATTATTTTGATATTGTTAATATTGGTTAAATTGTTTTGGATAGTATATGTTACATAGTAGGTAGTTGTATATGCCTGTTTTATCTAGTTTATAGTCATTGTTGTTGTTATTATTGCTAATAATGTTATCTTTTTTTGTAGTTGTATATTCTGTATGCCTTTCTCTTAGCATTGTGGATAAAATAATGGGGATATTGGAGGTTTCTGAAAATCTCTTCTATGTATGGTTCTTCTTCATATATATATATATATATATATATATATTGAAGAGTAAAGACAAGCCGTTAATGTTTTTGGTTAAAATGTGAATTTTTTAATATATATTATACGTTCTTTACCATATTTTTTTGCTACACATGTTCTGGGTCTTGTGACCTTCATCACGCAAAGAATGGTTTCCATATATTATTTTAAGGAATTAATTTTTTTCTTGTTTTCTTATGTTTAGCCATTGACCTCTGTGTATGGCAGTAATCCAAATTCTTCTTGGACTGGTGGAAAAATCTTCCTTTGCTTAAGGGGTAAAAAAACAATTAGGATTAGGCAGAGAAAGGGGAGAGCATAAAGAATAACAGAATTAATATGTTACTAGTTATATATATATATATATATATATATATATATATATATATATATATATATATATGCATGTTTCATTAAAGAAGACAGAAACGTACTGCGATTAAGGTTTTCATTTAATTTTTCTTGTGTTTTCTTTCCTGGACACAGAGTGTGTAGAAACTGTCCATGTAGCCAGTATCATGGATGATTAAATTTTTGCTTTTTAACTGGGTGCTAACTGTGTTTGGAAAATAAAACATTCCTATGAATCTAGAAACACACATACAACCCAGTTTAAAAGCAAAAATAAAATCATCATTGATAATGGCCAAAAGTATAGTCAAAAACGCTCAGAATTACAGAACATTTGGACAGTTTCTACACACTCTGTATCCAGGAAAGAAAACACTTGTTTAAGCACAAGAAAAATTAAGCTTAATCGCAGTACCTTGTCTGTCATCTTTAATGAAACATGTATAAATGAAGGATTGCTACCTAAATAAACTATATATATATATATATATATATATATATATTATTAGTAGTAGTAATCTTATAAGTAACTACACTCATTTCGGAAAACCTTCGGTTTCTTGATTTGCAAAAAATCAAATCAATATCGAAGGAAAAAAGGTATAAAAAAAGAAAGAGCCTGTCGAAAACAATTGTTCAGCATGCAGGTCCAAAGCTCAAAGAAAAAAACCCCGATACGAGTATGCGACTAACTAAAGTGCTCAATACAGTAAGTAGAGCAGACCTAGTTAAACCTAGAGAGCCAGACAAACCTACCAAGGTTTCACCTAAGTGGATCATCAAAATATATATATATATTTTGTAAAAGTCATCTATTGGATGCTTTGGTAAACATAATCAGTGATGTTTCTAGTCAAGGTTCATTAGGGGTTTTGGGTCTTTCAACATCATACCCACTCTCCATGGTGACCCAGTCAATACCGATAAGGTATTGACTTGTGTACCTTCCATTAGCTATAATTTTTTCCATCCTTCTGATCACACACTGTGACTTCTCTTGCCAATTTATAGTCCAGTCCCAGGTAACTTCTGGTTCACCAGCAATGTATGCTCTTCCCCTGTGTGAGTCACACACACACACAAACACACACACACACTCCCATGCAAATACCAACATACACATGTACAAAACCATAACTCTGGTAGGGAGCAAAGAGGTGCAAGGTCTTAGCCACAGATCACCCATAGGTAACAATGGTTTGGGGGTACCCTAATTCTGTCCCCTACTCAAGACTTCATTGTTCGGTGTTGTTTTAGGTCATACCCAAGACAAGGCCCTTTAAAAAAATCAATCATAAAAAAATTAAAAAAAAACAATAAAAAATAAAAATATCAACCACAACTTCTTGATCTTTTCAGCCATAGCCATCTAGAGGCTTCTTCTGCTGCCATTGTTATTGAGTGAATAGCCTTGTTTTTTTACAAACCTGTTACACCTAATTTTGGCAACATCTTACATAGTGACTGCCCAGCAAAGCCTCTGCAGCCAATTACAATCAGTTTTGCACTGAGGTCGCCAACCACACCTTTTGCATTCCTCTACAATCTAAATATTTCCCAAGTTTCCTTTCATGCGTTTCATCCATATTTCCTTCCCAAGGGACTGGTAATTCTAACATGAGGACTTGGTCTTTTCAGAAGAAATAATCATGTCTGGACAAAACTTAGTCTGTATTATTTCCATTGGGAATTTAAGCTGCCTGCCTATATCTATTATCATTTGCCAGTCCAGGGCAGAGCTGAGGAGGGATGTTTTCTTCTTCTGAGATGTCTTTACCTTTTTCCTTGGCTCATCATCATCTTTTCCATTCACATCTGTTTTTTTGGAGACTTCTTGAGACTATTGTTGAAATGGCTCCTAAAACTTTATCATGGCACCACCGGTAAAAACCCCTCACTTAGCAGCTTTGTGCAACTACTCACTACGTGTTGGAGGGATCCTTTCTTCTGACAAAGTAGAAATTCACACTTTCCTCCACATGTGGAGGTTTTCTGGGCTGGGCAAAGTATCATACACTGCCTGCACAAGGAAGCTTGTATCACTGGGATTAGTATACCATCATCATCATTTTTTCTAGGTTTCCCCATTTTGTCCAGGCCCCCTGTTGACCTAAGGCCACCATTTTACTGGATCTAATTTCATCCAAACCTGCTCTCACTTCATATTGAAGACAGTATTTCTGATTTTTTCTTTTTTCTCTACTTCATGGAATTGAACAGTAACCTAGGCCTGATCTGCCATCTGCAACTGTTCCTACTTGCACTTTCTGTATCAACCCTTGCTCTGCTCCACTGAGCTTGTGTGATGCCTTCCACTTTCTCCCACCTTGAATCTCTATCCCTGCTTCTGCAACTTTAGGTTCTTTTGAATCCCTATATAGGATTGCCTCCCTTGTTTTTGCCACTTTAAATATATATATAATACTAGAAAATTATTAACTCATAACTAAGAAAGAAATTAAGAAAAACACAAAAAACAACTATAAACTGATTCTGTAAACTAAAACAAACATAATTGCAAATTTATACAACTAGATATAAAAGATTTCTACCTTTCTATAACAGAATCCATGCTGGATGAGGCTGTCTCCTTATTAGAACAAATAAAAACAAACGAAATAAAAATCATTAAACACTCCTGAAAATCACTATTTTTCAACAACAAAGATGTGTGGATAAAGAAAGAAAGAACCTTTGACATTACAGTGGATAGCTTTGATGATGCAGAAACCTGTAAGCATTTAGGCATACATTTACTGTTCAAACTAAGTAAAATACTTGATAAAAATGATATAGCTCTCTACAGGGATGACAGCATTATAGTCCAAAGAA
Source organism: Acanthosepion esculentum (assembly GCA_964036315.1). NCBI lineage: Eukaryota > Metazoa > Mollusca > Cephalopoda > Sepiida > Sepiidae > Acanthosepion > Acanthosepion esculentum. The sequence continues at coordinate 3,674,464 of OZ038507.1, read as the reverse complement.
ACTGTAACAGACAAAAAACAGATAAAACTAGAAAAGCAATCATGAATATTTTCCAAAATATGGGATTTGACATAGACATAAAAACTAACCTAAGTGGATTTTCTTGATGTCACACTCAACCTGAAACAGGTACATATCAACCAAATAGGAAACTCAATGACAAACCACTTTATATGCACACATCTTCCAACCACCCATCATCAGTAATCAAGCAGATCCCAAAACCAATTAACCACAGGTAATCTAAGAATTCTTGCAGTGACACCATCTTCAATAAAGCCAAGAAGGATTATGAAACAGCACTAACAGATAGTAGATTTTTGGCAACACTCACACACACACCACAAAAAAGCCAACAGGAAAAGAAATATATGGTTCAACCCACCGTACAATAAAAATGTAAAAACAAACGTAGGAAAAATATTCATTAAACTCATACACAAACACTTCCCCACATCACACACACTCCACAAGATATACAAGAAAATGCATTAAAAATCAGCAACAGTTGTACATAATAAAAAAGCACAACAGGAGAACAACCAACAAACCACCCACACAAAGCAAACCCATGTGTAACTGCAGAGCAAAGAACAAATGTCCATTAACAGAAACATCCTGCAAAACAATATACCAAGCCATTGTAAAATCAGTAAATAATGAAGAAAAAATATGTATAAGAGTAAGTGAAAGACCCTGGAAACAAAACAACTATGCACACAAATCATTCTTTACAAATAATAAATATGCAAGCAGCACAATGCTTTCTCAACATATATGGGAGATTAAAAACAAAAGCCAAAATGCACTGAAAATATCATGGAAAACAGCATCAGCCTACAACAATAAATCCCAAAACTGTAGACTCTGTCTGGAGGAGAAAATAGCTATAAGCACATTCACAGACGAACGCATATTACTAAATAAATGATCAGAACTTAGTTCAAAATGCAAACAGAAAAACAAATGCAAAAAATAAATAAATAAACAAAATATAAATCAATAAATAAATAAACAAAATATAAATCTATAAATCAATAAATAAGTAAACAAATTACAAATGCACGCATAAACACGAGTAAATGTAAAAATAATAATCAATAACAAATAATAAAGTATTCAATAAAAAATAATAAGTAAAAAGTTAACAAACAACACTATAGAATAGCTACAAATAACTGCATTTGCATCCACAATTATTTCTACTCATTAGCCTGTAGAATAATTTGAAACATAACCGTTATCGCCCACCCATTGACCATTAGGATGACCCAATAGAGCTTCTCCCCATAATGCACCATTGACCAGTATTGATAAATAGTTAAACCGAAACACAACACACATAGCGTGAAGATTGTGTTTGAACATGAAACAGACTGTTGCTGCTGGGCGTTGATTTCAGTGTCCACTTTTATATCTATATACATTCTGTCCCTGATATTGAGCACTTTAATCCATCAATACAACTTAAAACTATATTTTTATCATATATATATATATATATATATATGATCAGAACGTATCAAGATTTGCTATGGTAAGAGAGCTAAAGTGCGCAAAGTGAAGCTGCTTTGTACCGATTGACCTTGAACTCTGTCCCCGTATACACACTAAGTTATAACATTTTTGCTTACTTTCATTGTTTGTAGCAGTGCTTGTAAGGAAAGTGTGCCGAGTGTAATTGTTTCACCACACCACAGAGGTTGGTTCCATCAATGAACATGGTTTCTGCAGCAGTTTTTGGCCAAGAATAATATTCCCCAGATCTTCACCATTGCAACTTTTTCCTCTTTAAAAAACAAATATCACTTGAAAGGAACAAGAATTCAAGGAAATCCAGAAGAAGGTGACAATGCCACAGCTCACTATAGCAAAAAAATAGTTCCAGGAATACCTTCCATCAATGGAAACAATGCTACGTAAAGTGCGTCGCTTCAGAAGGGGACTAGTTTGAAGGAGATTAAATGCTGAATTGATATGTGTTGTAGTTTTAGTTTTATAGCACCAGTCCTGATACTTTCTGATCAGACCTTGTGTGTGTGTGTGTATATATATATATATATATATATATATATATATATATATATATATATATATATATATGAATTTTTGAATTTCATGTAACTACACATTTCACTTTTGCTTATCATCACTTGATAAAGTCAAATGACAAAACGTGTTGGCAAGGGCTAAGTAGTATTTTCCGATTTTCTATCTTATTCGATTTGTCTTCTCTACAGATTTATTCTGAGAAATTTAACACACATACACACATATATATATTCTGATCCTAAAAATATTTGCTCATCAATAATTTTCAATAATAAAGGATAGGATTCTGAAAAACACATTTTTTTCAAAAAAGAAATTTTAGTAACCAATAAAGTATGACTTATTTTATTAATGTGAAGATATGTCCATATGTATTCATCTGCACACACACACACACATAATGGACGGATCTAGATATTCATGTCTGTAATTCTTTTGATGTGCTTGTCAAGTGCTACAAAGTACTCCTTCTTATATTTCCTCCTTAAGTTTTTATTAAAGCCTCATAATGAAATACCAAAGCTACATTTTTCATAGACCCCAAAAAAATTTAATGAGCAATGGGGGGTGCAAGATGGGGG
>OZ038507.1:3663900-3671631 GCA_964036315.1 Acanthosepion esculentum | reverse complement strand
TATTCATTGTATATATTATTGAGTGTTGACTTTTTCTTTCTTATTATTAAGTCTTTATATATATATATATATATATATATACACACATATGTGTAGTTTACGAAAAACTAGGTAATCCGTATGGGTAGACCCAAGGAGGATAAAATCACAAGAGCTCAATGTAAATCAGAGCTAATAATTTAAATAAAAACAGACCACTTTAAGGTTCCATATAATAAATTATTTCACCACAGCCCTTTTAAAGGACTGCGGATCATCAGATTTTACTTCCAAAGGTTGAAACGGAAAAAAAAAAAAAAAAAAATTGGAAGTAAAATCTGATGATCCGCGGTCCTTTAAAAGGGCTGTGGTGAAATAATTTATTATATGGAACCTTAAAGTGGTCTGTTTTTATTTAAAATATATATATATATATATATATTTAAGGTGTGCTATATTTATGGGATAAAGTACTCAATATCAGAGATAGAGCATATGTAAATATAAAAGTGAACATTGAAGTCAACACTCAGAGATGACAGGCTGTTTCATGTTAGATGCAATCATCAGGCTGCGAGTGTTGATTTTTTTTATGGACTATATATACGAGTCAGTGGTGCATTGTGGGTAATCCATTCTGGCAGTTATTTTGCGGAAGTAAGGTGTTTATTTATTTATTTAGGTTAATATAATTTACTTGTTTTTTATTTTATATATTTCTTTATTCTTTTAGGGAATTGAAGGAAAAGGGTCTGAATCCTCAAATAAATTGAAAAATTCTAGGTTTCGCGAACACTCCCAATAGTTTTAGGGATAGGTGCAAGCTATGTTTAGAAGAAAAATCAGGATAATAAAATATAAAGATCAATGTGAACTATTCAATCAACGGAGAGAACTAATCGCAAAATGTAGACATAGAAATAAATTCCAAATTACATAAGAATACAGGTGCATATATGTGGGGGGGTATGTATAGTGGCATATATGTATGAACATGGAAATGTACACATATGTACGTATGAAGATAAGTGTGTTGGACAGCATGAGTTATTTCATTGGGTGTTCTGGTATTACCCACAATCTATAAATCTATAACTCAACTAATTTAAAATTAATCTTAACGGACTTAAGTTTAATTCTCCCATCGCTTAGCAGTGCAAAAACTATTTACTGTGAATCCCAGAAAATCACACTCTGGGGCTTTTATAAGAAATGCCACATAGTAAGAACTGATATTAAACTACAAACAAAAATTCTGGCCATAAATAAACTCCAAAACCAGACCGCTTCCCCCGGGATAAGATACCTTATGCCCCCAACTATCGCTAACACAAACCCACTCTCATTAACAAGGCACCTACTAGAGGAGGACTGACTTTGAAAATAAATTTAGAACAATACTCTGAGACAAGCACTTAGAGGCTGATGATAGCTGTGTGAAGAATGGATTGAAATAGACTATACCTATGTTGAGGTTGAGTTTCAATTATAATTTATTTTGTGAATATCTCTATATAGTCATCTCTTCGGACCAAAAGTTCTTAATAAATGGAGACAATTTCCCCAGACTGATATACTAGATTGACAGGGGTAAGAAGAAGCAAGAGAGAAGAGAAGTAAGAAGGATATATATGTGTAGGGGATATGTAGAGAGATGCCATTTCTCAAGACATTTTCAAAAGTTCAGGAAATATTATCCACATTATTTGTTTTTCATTGAGGCATTCAGTTTTTGAAATTTGAATTTTAAAATCCTGTGTTTAAATTCAGATAATCGTATCATGAATCATCATTAACATTTTAAGATACTGTGATTTCTAATTTTTTTATCTAGACCAACGGGGATTTCCTGGAACCCTAAGCTTCCACAAAAGGTTGCCAAGGCTTCTGTGAGAACAGGTGAGATATGCAAATGCACTTTTGACTTTTTATTTAATTTCATATACGTAATATTAATGTTTATATTTTATTTACATTTATATTATAGCTATATGATATTAGTTACTAATGTTTATTTTTTATGTTTGAGTTTAGAATTTTTTGTGTGAATGAAAACTCCCTGATTATAAACAAACACTATGAATTTTATTTAGTATTGCTGAAAAATTTGAAAAGTGTTAATCATCATTCAAAAATATATACTATGATATTTACTGTGTGAACTATGATGAAAAAAAATGAGAAAGATATAGTATATAATTTTGTTTTTGAGTAGAGGTTCCTTGAGACATGTAATTTATTTTAAGGGTTTTGCAAGGGTAAAAGAAGTGAGAAATGCTGATCTAGACTGTAACACTGATATCATTCAGATCCAACAAATGTATAAATGTATATATCTGTTAACTTTAAATTTAACTAAAACCTTATTTCTGAGACAAAAAATTATTTAGTATTCTTGTTAACTTTAAATTTAACTAAAACCTTATTTCTGAGACAAAAAATTATTTAGTATTCTTGTTAACTTTAAATTTAACTAAAACCTTATTTCTGAGACAAAAAATTATTTAGTATTCTTGTTAACTTTAAATTTAACTAAAACCTTATTTCTGAGACAAAAAATTATTTAGTATTCTTGTTAACTTTAAATTTAACTAAAACCTTATTTCTGAGACAAAAAATTATTTAGTATTCTTGTTAACTTTAAATTTAACTAAAACCTTATTTCTGAGACAAAAAATTATTTAGTATTCTTGTATTTATTAATACAGCATCAAGTATTTGAAGTCTCTTTCTACAATTAATACTATATACTAATATATATGTACAATCTATATTAATATCAATAAATATGTCACTGAATGTGACTGATACATACTTCTGTTGTATGTTACTGACATGACTTTCTCTGTTTTAATTTATTCGATTCAATTTTAAAAAATATATAACTTATAGCTACTTTTGGTTTCATTCCCTTCTCTTCACTTTTCACACTCCTGATGTTGATTCATGTTTTTTTTTGGTTTTTTTTTTTAAAGCATTTCACTCTAAGCAAGGCGGGAGTGCCACTAGCATGCAAGGGGTTACAGAAAGTGGGAGCAAGAGTAAAGAGGCATGATAGAGGGAATGAAGAGAAGGACAGGGAATAGATTAAAGCATCTGGAGATGTCAATTAACATTGCATTTGAATATTTGGAGATTATAGCTATCAGGAAAGCAGGTAAGAGGAAGGGAGTTCCACAGACAGGAAGTGCAAGACATGAAGCTATTGGAGTAGAAGAGATGGCTACTTTTAACAGTTTTGACAGTGAAAGGGTGGGAGTGAGATGCCAACCTAGTAGCACATTTAAATTCATGCAGTTTGGGAACCAGCGAAAGCAGCTCACCGGAGCACTTACCATGAAAGTATTTGTAGAAAGGACAGAGGGAGGCTACGGCATGTCTGTGAGAGAGCAACTGTAAATCCGTCTGGGTTTTGTCAAAGACCTTAAGATGAACAGCAAGGGCTCCAGACCATATCCGACACCGCCTTCATTTTGAATATTTTTTTAACCTGCAGTAGCCAGGTTTGTGGAAGCTTAATCAGTTTCAAAATTCATTAGATATAGAATGTCTGTAGGTTTAAGTAATAAAATATAGCTGAGTTTGAATTCTTGGGAAAGATATTAATCCTCTTCTTCTCACTTCAGCTATGGGTAAATAGCAGGACAGACTGGGTTCTATAGCCTTGGATGGCAACTGGTCTAGGAGAAGGACAACTCTGAATGCAAAACCTGTGGAAGGTTGTTTGGGAACCTTGTGGCACATAGTGCATCAGGTCTTTGTATTCGACCTTTCAAAAAGTGTGGATGGTTCTGCACAAAGCCTTCACCACTATAATCAAATCATGTGCTGGTGTCTGGGCTGTCGGTTCCTACGAACTGAGCTGCTTGACCCTCATATGTCGAATACAACGGGAGAGTCCATCACATATATGTGTGTGTGTGTGCGCGTGCATGTTGATAGATGTTTCATTAAAAAGGATTTGTTAAAAACCTTTTGTTTTCCATAAGTATAGATGTTGTCCAAATGCCAATGACCAATTTCATATCATTTTAAAGATCTAGGGTTGTATAGATGTGTCTACCATTTGACTTCCAAATGAGATTCTTCCATTGAACTACCAAGCAAGGTTCTTTATTGGCCAAATGTATCATCAGTTACGGCATACATTTTAAAGCTGTAGTAACAATGCCAAAGAAGATTTTGTTTAGTTTAAGATTTTTTCATTTTATGTTTAGGGCTTCTCATATTTGTAATCTTTTTTTTATACATTAAATATTACATAGTATACGTGTATTTGTACTGGTGAAGATCTTATTATCCAGAGGTATATGATTATTATATACAAAAGTTCACCTAATACAGTGCTCAAGAGCCACTCAATTTAGAGGATTACTGTTAAGATAGTTTTGTTGGAGGTGTGTGATATGAATGAAAGAGGTGATAGAATGTGAAACTTATGAAGATAAGGAGGATAGATAGTAATTGACCCTTGACTTGAAGATGTTATGGTTCTGTTGTTCAAGGAAGCATCCAAGTAGGAGTCTGTTCCACAAAATGGCAGTTCTGGGGAAAATCTGTCTGAGTAGAACTTTCTTCTTACATTTAGGATACAGAGGAAATGTGGGTGATTCAAGTCCATGGAATTAACATGGTGTGTCCTTGCAGTAAAGATCTGAATTGGTAGAACTAGAGAATGGGACACATCTGAACATTTGCCATGGAAATAGTGATAGAGTAGTGTAAAGGGAGTGGCCATGGTCAAAGGTAAATAAATGGCAGAACTGCTTAACAAACAGAATTGACAAAGTTTGCAATAAGCAAAAACAAGAAGAAAAGAACAGGACAAAAATAATATAAAGCAAGCAAACAATATATGCAAAGGAAAATTAACAGAAATAAGGCAAAGCAACAGAAATAAGGCAAAGCAACAGTAATAAGGCAAAAGGAATGCAAACTAAGAATTGGGGTTGACACACAAGAGCAAGTTCAGATAAGTGAATGCAGCATTCTTACTTCAAGACAAGACAGATTAGGGCTGAGTCAGATGAAACCAAGAACTGGCCTATTTTATTGGAAAGGAAAACATCCCAGCATGCATTTGTGTGCTTCTACCTGTAAATTGGGGAGGGGAAAGTGTTTTGCAGTCATTTCCACTATAGATTGCATTTCATGTAATTAAGTTTAAAAAAAATAAATTTTGATAAAAACCAAAAAAGGACATTTTGTTACATTAGGAAATTTTTTAAGTCATGGGTGTTTTTGTAGGTTATTGTGGTAACTGTTCAATTGAATGGTAATGGATAAGTTCTTGCAGTGAATGAATAAATTGTAATGGATGAATGGGTCATGAATTTTATTAGCAAGGTTTGAGGACAGTTCATGTAGACCAGCCTCTTCCCACTTCCCTTTTGGCCTTGTGCCACAATTTTTTAATTTAAACAATAAATATACATTCCTACTGTAGATTGGAACCACCTCAATCGAATGGATGAGTGCACTAATTTTCCTTTGGGGTTTTCATTAAATATTTAGTGCGGCCAAAAAGTGGCGGATCAACAATAATTCTCCTGTTTGTTCAATTTTGTCATTCCATGGATTATTTTTGAAATTTATATTAAATGGTAGGAGATTTCTTACTTAATCCATGGTTAAAGGGATTTTTCAGTTGGATGAATAGAAAAGAAGTTATTTGCGCTGAAGTTGCCCTATGTCTTTGGGGTTTTCTTTAAATGTTTAGGGCAGGCAAAAAAGGGTTTCCTGTATTACTCTTGTCTCCCCTTAATCCACCACTTTTTATGGGGCCAATAAATGCAGACAAGAAACATGTAAACATTTACATATAATTTGCATATATTTATATTTTTTATTAATATTTTTTTATATTTATTTTCAACTTTTAATATTTAAAAAATTTTATTTTTTATTTTTTTTTAATTATTTCCATTGCATCATTTTTTATATATAAAAGGTGGCAAAAAATACTGAAGGAATGAAAAAATGTGGTAAGCAAAAAAGTAAATGTTGCAATGAAAATAGGCTTGCAATTTTGCATCTGTGTAAAATCATTTATATTAAATCATGGTTCCTTTGCATGTGTGTGTGTGCATGCGTACATGGGTGTAGTACAGTTTGTTGCTACAACCCTTTGTGAGTGTGCTGCATAAATGTGTGTATATGTATGTATCTAAACACATGTGTCATATATATATATATATATATATATATAAGATTTAAGAAACAGAAAATATTTTTACATATAGTGCTCAATATTAAAAATATTTAAATAATTTTAGAAATAGAACATTAATAATATCATATAAAAAGATTACTTTTAAATATCAATATTTTGTTGTTTTCCCTGACTTCAAAGTTACTTGGAAATTTCCATTCTTCAAGCGCTCTGTGTTTTAAATGGTATTTCTAATTTCTTCAATTTTTTTCAATTTATTCCACATCTTTTCAGCATAAAATATTACAATTTAATTAATAATATAACAAAACAACTTCAATCTAAACTATAAAAAAAATTTAGTTAATTTCAAAGAAAAATTTATTACTTGAAGAAAATTCAGCAACTGAAAAAATTAAGCTGTAAACAAAAAGCAAATAGTCATGAATGTGCACATGTAAAAGAATGTTAAATTTGTATAAGTGCATGTGTACAAAACAGGTTGAAAAAAACAGAATAAATTGAAAATTTGGAAATATCATTTAAAAAACAGAATCTCTTGAAGAATGGATATTACCAAGAAACTTCGAGGTCAGGGGGAAAACAACAAAAAAATGATATTTAAAAGTTAAGTAATCTTTTTATATAATTTTGTGTGTATATAGTGTTTGAGCCTTTTATATTATATATATATATATATATATATATATATATATATATATCCACCCAAGTATAGGATTGGTGTATACGGAATAAATTCCAATAACCAAATATATATGGGGGTAAAGGGGTATGTGGATGTATGCCATTCTCGTTTCTTTATATAAGAAGAGTCCCAAAGACATTTATGATAACTACAGTGGGATCATATTATTGTCGGTTGTTAGCAAAATTTTTGCAAGGATACTTCTCAACTGATTTTTGGACCATGTTGCAGCAAACATTCTGCCAGAATAACAAGGTTGCTTTAGGCCGAATCGAGGTACAACAGATATGATCGTTATGGCCTGTCATGTTCAAGAGAAGTGCATAGAATAGCAACTTCCTCTCTACCAGTGTTTCATTGATCTCAGCAAGACCTTTGAAGGATATCCAACACTTTGGATATCCTTCTTAAACTATGCTGTCCTGAAAATTTCCCAGGGCTTATCAGGTCTGTACATGACAACATGAAAGCTTCGGTTTGTATCAATGGTGAACTATTAGAACCCATTCTTTTTTATTTTATAGAAGGTGGCCTGGCTCCTACTCTATTCGTGTTCATTTTTACCATTATAATCTTGTAGGCATTTACTCACAGCCAGTATCAATATCTATCCGTTACTGTACAACAGGAAAGTTGTTTAACATCTGACGTTTCACTGAAGTGGCAAAAACTTTTATGACACTCATTTCCAATCTCCTTCACACTGATAACCTTGTAACATAGACGAAGGCAGAAACTGCAGCTCCTGATGAGTTCAAACTAACAATTAGTCTTAAAAAGGCAATCGTTATTCTACAATGAGTGCCAAGCTGGCTGTACATTCCACTAGCAATCTATATGTCATGGGTTAAAACTTAGAAGTCATATATATGTTTGTCTATCTCAGTTGCACACT
>OZ038507.1:3643900-3658900 GCA_964036315.1 Acanthosepion esculentum | reverse complement strand
AGAAGGGCTTCTAGTAGCCTCACCAAGAAAATATTTTGGGATTGGTGACATTCTCAAGATGATGTTGATGGAAGTATGAAAGCAACTGAAGGAATTTAAAAAAGAATATAAAATAAAATAATATGAATGAAAAGCATCAGGGTGGGGACTGACTGGAAAAAAACCCCCAAAAAGTAGAAATAAGAACAGAACACTAATGAATGAATTGGAGAAAAATAAAATTCCAAATATTCAATTTTTCTGGTATCGATCATAGTTATAAGTGAATTGAAAACTTCTTCCCTTCAGGACGTGGGTGTTCATGGCTCTCCACAACTTCCTATCCTTTGTAAATCTTAACCTTTAACACTGCATTATTCACTACTTTCCTTTCTACTGCATTGTTTTTGAAGGCTCTTTTACTGCATTACTTAATTTCAGTCATGGTCATTTTCTGTTGCCATAGCAGGATATGGCAACACAACTACAAAATTTAAACACTCTATTACTCATTCATCTGAGTCACTTGCAGTCGCAGATTAAAATTCCACTTTATACCATCCATTCAATTAAGCTTTTCAGGTAACTGGTCTGCTGTCTTCCACTGTCACTTTTACCTTCAATATTTTGTCTTTTTTTATCATTTCACTCCAAGCAAGGCATGAATTTCACTAAAACGCAAGGGATTACTGGGAGTGGAAGAGAATGAGACAACTTTAGTAAGGAGAGAGGACAATAAAAGAACAAAATTCAGGCTGATAGGAGATGCCAGATGATGATGCATTTAAATTTTTGAAGATTATAGGTGGCAGGGAAGCAAGAAACCCAGATAGGATTCCTGTGGGTGCTATATTTTCCAAACCCTCTTTCCTCATTATGTTCTTCATTTCATTTGATTCTAAGCATAAGTGACCTTTTTTATTTCCATTTTCCTTAAAACTTCCTCACTGTTTGCATGTTTCATCTTATTCTCAGCATCTTTCTATAGAACAACATTTCTGTTGCCTCAGATCTCCTCTTCATCACTTGAGGAAATTGTCCAGCATTCACTGCCATATAGGAGGATTGATCTAACATAGCAGCTCAGAACTATTTTCTTTTTTTTCTAACAAAATTGTCTTGTTACTTAATACTTTGCTTAGTTTTTTGAAGACATTTTTACTTTTCCAGTGCAAATTTGGATTTCAGTGTCACAATTTCTGTTAAAACACTTCACAGATATTTGAATTTTTGTTTTCCTATTTGTCATTCCCATTTTGTGAGAGACCAAATTCTAACTCATTATTGCATTCATTCTTCACAGGTGGCGTAGTCTGTAAATAACTAACTTTCTTAAAATTCACACTGCCCATGCTCCTGTCATTTTATGTATGCCTGTCATGTTGCAAAGGTTAGTGGTTGCTAACAGGGTTTTTAAGACATATACATCTGAACAAGCAGGGTGTAGACTACAAAGATAAGAATAGCTAAAGCTTTGGTGACTGACTTGAAATTCAGTATTTAAAATATATCAGCATTTAAATACATATATAATATATATCAATTTAAATAAATCAGTATTTAAAATACTGTTTTTATTTCCATGGTATTGAACTCTGATCAAATATCAAATACAGCTTCAGAATCCTTTATCTGAAATTCTTGGGAGTGGAAGCACTTTGGCTTTCAGATTTTTTTGGATTTCAGAATATAGGCTATTTAATTTGTATATAGCATCTATAAAATGGGGCAGCTTGGGAATGGAACCCAAGCATAAACACGATATCCCTTTACATTTCATATCCCATCTTATGCATATACCCTGAAGATAGTTTTATATAAAGTTTAATAATTTAATAAATTTTGTGTAAATACAGATAATGACACTAGTCATGTAATGCTCACACAGATTCTTATGTGGTGAAATTAAGATTTCACATAAAAATAATGTTTTGCACTTTCTCTATGTGTCCAAATAAATATGATCGATACTTACAAAAAATATGTAAATGCAATACCAAACACTACTTCTACATCAGGTGTGAGAAACTGGAGGGTGAGGGTACATCATCAATGACATCACTATGAGTGTGAAACGGATATTCATCAGTTTCTACCAACGATGTATTTTGATTAAAATGCTACAATACATACAGGTACAGTATTTGTATAAAAACAAAACGTGGATTCTGATTGCAGGTACATGTAATGCAAACTGAAAAGAAGTCAGCATTTTATTTGTAATACTGCAAAGCAATAATCATGCTACGGGAAGCCATGTTGCTTTCTAAAATTTTCCATCTGTGGCAAGTCATATGAACACCTGAAAAACTTTCAGATTTTGATGGTTTTGGAATTTCAGATAAAGAATACTCAACCTGTATCATTAAGAAACAGGTAACCCGACATGATGAGGGTGACAGGTTCCATCATTTATTACATCATCTTCTATATGTTGTGTTCTTTCAGGACATGGGCAATCATGGGTCTCCACAATTTCCTCTCCTTTCTAGCTCTTAATAAATTTTGTCTTTTTGTTATCTCTCCTAAACCCTCCGCTTCTATCCATTTACTCAAGCTCATTGGGTAGGTTGTGCATTGCTTTCCTCTGACTCTCTTGCATTCAACCTATCCTGTGAGTATCAAATTTTCAAAGCCCTCTTTTCTTATGCGCCCTAGAAATTTCAACTATCGCTTCATCTTTACAAGAGCCAGATTAGACCCAAGATGGAGTATTGCTGCTATATCAGGGTTGGAGCTGCTCAATCTTCACTTTCCAATCCTCTTGCCACTCTTCATCTTTACAAGCGCCAGATTAGACCCAAAATGAAGTATTGCTGCCATATCTGGGCTGGAGCTGATCAATCCTCACTTTCCTGTCCTTTTGCCAGGCGTCATCTTTACAAGCGCCAGATTAGGCCCAAAATGGAGTATTGCTGCCATATGTGGGCTGGAGCTGCTCAATCCTCACTTTCCTGTTCTTCTGTGATGCTTCATCTATACAAGAATCAAAACAAGACCCAAAATAGAGTATTGCTGCCATGTCTGGGCTGGAGCTGCTCAATCCTCACTTTCCAATCCTCTTGCCATTCTTCATCTTTACAAGCGCCAGATTAGACCCAAAATGGAGTATTGCTGCCATATGTGGGCTGGAGCTGCTCAATCCTCACTTTCCTGTCCTTCTGCCATGCTACATCTTTACAAGAGCCAGATTAGACCCAAAATGGAGTATTGCTGCCATATGTGGACTGGAGCTGCTCAATCCTCACTTTCCTGTCATTCTGTGATGCTACATCTTTAGAAGAGCCAGATTAGACCCAAAATGGAGTATTGCTGCCATGTCTGGGCTGGAGCTGCTCAATCCTCACTTTCCAATCCTCTTGCCACTCTTCATCTTTACAAGAGCCAGGTTAGACCCAAAATGGAGTATTGCTGCCATATCTGGGCTGGAGCTGCTCAATCCTCACTTTCCAATCCTCTTGCCACTCTTCATCTTTACAAGAGCCAGATTAGACCCAAAATGGAGTATTGCTGCCATATGTGGACTGGAGCTGCTCAATCCTCACTTTCCTGTCCTTCTGTGATGCTTCATCTATACAAGAATCAAAACTAGACCCAAAATGGAGTATTGCTGCCATGTCTGGGCTGGAGCTGCTCAATCCTCACTTTCCTGTCATTCTGTGATGCTACATCTTTAGAAGAGCCAGATTAGACCCAAAATGGAGTATTGCTGCTATATGTGGGCTGGAGCTGCTCAATCCTCACTTTCCTGTTCTTCTGTGATGCTTCATCTATACAAGAATCAAAACTAGACCCAAAATGGAGTATTGCTGCCATGTCTGGTCTGGAGTTACTCAATGCTCACTTTCCAATCCTCTTGCCACTCTTCATCTTTACAAGAGCCAGATTAGACCCAAAATGGAGTATTGCTGCCATATCTGGGCTGGAGCTGCTCAATCCTCACTTTCCAATCCTCTTGCCACTCTTCATCTTTACAAGAGCCAGATTAGACCCAAAATGGAGTATTGCTGCCATATGTGGACTGGAGCTGCTCAATCCTCACTTTCCTGTCCTTCTGTGATGCTTCATCTATACAAGAATCAAAACTAGACCCAAAATGGAGTATTGCTGCCATGTCTGGGCTGGAGCTGCTCAATCCTCACTTTCCAATCCTCTTGCCATTCTTCATCTTTACAAGCGCCAGATTAGACCCAAAATGGAGTATTGCTGCCATATGTGGGCTGGAGCTGCTCAATCCTCACTTTCCTGTCCTTCTGCCATGCTACATCTTTACAAGAGCCAGATTAGACCCAAAATGGAGTATTGCTGCCATATGTGGACTGGAGCTGCTCAATCCTCACTTTCCTGTCATTCTGTGATGCTACATCTTTAGAAGAGCCAGATTAGACCCAAAATGGAGTATTGCTGCCATGTCTGGGCTGGAGCTGCTCAATCCTCACTTTCCAATCCTCTTGCCACTCTTCATCTTTACAAGAGCCAGATTAGACCCAAAATGGAGTATTGCTGCCATATGTGGACTGGAGCTGCTCAATCCTCACTTTCCTGTCCTTCTGTGATGCTTCATCTATACAAGAATCAAAACTAGACCCAAAATGGAGTATTGCTGCCATGTCTGGGCTGGAGTTGCTCAATCCTGACTTTCCAATCCTCTTGCCACTCTTCATCTTTACAAGCGCCAGATTAGACCCAAAATGAAGTATTGCTGCCATATCTGGGCTGGAGCTGATCAATCCTCACTTTCCTGTCCTTTTGCCAGGCGTCATCTTTACAAGCGCCAGATTAGGCCCAAAATGGAGTATTGCTGCCATATGTGGGCTGGAGCTGCTCAATCCACACTTTCCTGTCCTTCTGTGATGCTTCATCTATACAAGAATCAAAACTAGACCCAAAATGGAGTATTGCTGCCATGTCTGGTCTGGAGTTACTCAATCCTCACTTTCCAATCCTCTTGCCACTCTTCATCTTTACAAGAGCCAGATTAGACCCAAAATGGAGTATTGCTGCCATATCTGGGCTGGAGCTGATCAATCCTCACTTTCCTGTCCTTTTGCCAGGCGTCATCTTTACAAGCGCCAGATTAGGCCCAAAATGGAGTATTGCTGCCATATGTGGGCTGGAGCTGCTCAATCCTCACTTTCCAATCCTCTTGCCACTCTTCATCTTTACAAGAGCCAGATTAGACCCAAAATGGAGTATTGCTGCCATATCTGGGCTGGAGCTGCTCAATCCTCACTTTCCTGTCATTCTGTGATGCTACATCTTTAGAAGAGCCAGATTAGACCCAAAATGGAGTATTGCTGCTATATGTGGGCTGGAGCTGCTCAATCCTCACTTTCCTGTTCTTCTGTGATGCTTCATCTATACAAGAATCAAAACTAGACCCAAAATGGAGTATTGCTGCCATGTCTGGTCTGGAGTTACTCAATGCTCACTTTCCAATCCTCTTGCCACTCTTCATCTTTACAAGAGCCAGATTAGACCCAAAATGGAGTATTGCTGCCATATCTGGGCTGGAGCTGCTCAATCCTCACTTTCCAATCCTCTTGCCACTCTTCATCTTTACAAGAGCCAGATTAGACCCAAAATGGAGTATTGCTGCCATATGTGGACTGGAACTGCTCAATCCTCACTTTCCTGTCCTTCTGTGATGCTTCATCTATACAAGAATCAAAACTAGACCCAAAATGGAGTATTGCTGCCATGTCTGGTCTGGAGTTACTCAATCCTCACTTTCCAATCCTCTTGCCACTCTTCATCTTTACAAGAGCCAGATTAGACCCAAAATGGAGTATTGCTGCCATATCTGGGCTGGAGCTGATCAATCCTCACTTTCCTGTCCTTTTGCCAGGCGTCATCTTTACAAGCGCCAGATTAGGCCCAAAATGGAGTATTGCTGCCATATGTGGGCTGGAGCTGCTCAATCCTCACTTTCCAATCCTCTTGCCACTCTTCATCTTTACAAGAGCCAGATTAGGCCCAAAATGGAGTATTGCTGCCATATGTGGGCTGGAGCTGCTCAATCCTCACTTTCTTGTCATTCTGTGATGCTACATCTTTAGAAGAGCCAGATTAGACCCAAAATGGAGTATTGCTGCTATATGTGGGCTGGAGCTGCTCAATCCTCACTTTCCTGTTCTTCTGTGATGCTTCATCTATACAAGAATCAAAACTAGACCCAAAATGGAGTATTGCTGCCATGTCTGGTCTGGAGTTACTCAATGCTCACTTTCCAATCCTCTTGCCACTCTTCATCTTTACAAGAGCCAGATTAGACCCAAAATGGAGTATTGCTGCCATATGTGGACTGGAGCTGCTCAATCCTCACTTTCCTGTCCTTCTGTGATGCTTCATCTATACAAGAATCAAAACTAGACTCAAAATGGAGTATTGCTGCCATGTCTGGGCTGGAGTTGCTCAATCCTGACTTTCCAATCCTCTTGCCACTCTTCATCTTTACAAGCACCAGATTAGACCCAAAACGAAGTATTCCTGCCATATCTGGGCTGGAGATGATCAATCCTCACTTTCCTGTCCTTTTGCCAGACGTCATCTTTACAAGCGCCAGATTAGGCCCAAAATGGAGTATTGCTGCTATATGTGGGCTGGAGCTGCTCAATCCTCACTTTCCTGTTCTTCTGTGATGCTTCATCTATACAAGAATCAAAACTAGACCCAAAATGGAGTATTGCTGCCATGTCTGGGCTGGAGTTGCTCAATCCTGACTTTCCAATCCTCTTGCCACTCTTCATCTTTACAAGCGCCAGATTAGACCCAAAATGAAGTATTGCTGCCATATCTGGGCTGGAGATGATCAATCCTCACTTTCCTGTCCTTTTGCCAGGCGTCATCTTTACAAGCGCCAGATTAGGCCCAAAATGGAGTATTGCTGCCATATGTGGGCTGGAGCTGCTCAATCCTCACTTTCCTGTCATTCTGTGATGCTACATCTTTAGAAGAGCCAGATTAGACCCAAAATGGAGTATTGCTGCTATATGTGGGCTGGAGCTGCTCAATCCTCACTTTCCTGTTCTTCTGTGATGCTTCATCTATACAAGAATCAAAACTAGACCCAAAATGGAGTATTGCTGCCATGTCTGGGCTGGAGTTGCTCAATCCTGACTTTCCAATCCTCTTGCCACTCTTCATCTTTACAAGCACCAGATTAGACCCAAAATGAAGTATTGCTGCCATATCTGGGCTGGAGATGATCAATCCTCACTTTCCTGTCCTTTTGCCAGGCGTCATCTTTACAAGCGCCAGATTAGGCCCAAAATGGAGTATTGCTGCTATATGTGGGCTGGAGCTGCTCAATCCTCACTTTCCTGTTCTTCTGTGATGCTTCATCTATACAAGAATCAAAACTAGACCCAAAATGGAGTATTGCTGCCATGTCTGGGCTGGAGTTGCTCAATCCTGACTTTCCAATCCTCTTGCCACTCTTCATCTTTACAAGCGCCAGATTAGACCCAAAATGAAGTATTGCTGCCATATCTGGGCTGGAGCTGATCAATCCTCACTTTCCTGTCCTTTTGCCAGGCGTCATCTTTACAAGCGCCAGATTAGGCCCAAAATGGAGTATTGCTGCCATATGTGGGCTGGAGCTGCTCAATCCTCACTTTCCAATCCTCTTTCCACTCTTCATCTTTACAAGAGCCAGATTAGGCCCAAAATGGAGTATTGCTGCCATATGTGGGCTGGAGCTGCTCAATCCTCACTTTCTTGTCATTCTGTGATGCTACATCTTTAGAAGAGCCAGATTAGACCCAAAATGGAGTATTGCTGCTATATGTGGGCTGGAGCTGCTCAATCCTCACTTTCCTGTTCTTCTGTGATGCTTCATCTATACAAGAATCAAAACTAGACCCAAAATGGAGTATTGCTGCCATGTCTGGTCTGGAGTTACTCAATGCTCACTTTCCAATCCTCTTGCCACTCTTCATCTTTACAAGAGCCAGATTAGACCCAAAATGGAGTATTGCTGCCATATCTGGGTTGGAGCTGCTCAATCCTCACTTTCCAATCCTCTTGCCACTCTTCATCTTTACAAGAGCCAGATTAGACCCAAAATGGAGTATTGCTGCCATATGTGGACTGGAGCTGCTCAATCCTCACTTTCCTGTCCTTCTGTGATGCTTCATCTATACAAGAATCAAAACTAGACCCAAAATGGAGTATTGCTGCCATGTCTGGGCTGGAGTTGCTCAATCCTGACTTTCCAATCCTCTTGCCACTCTTCATCTTTACAAGCGCCAGATTAGACCCAAAATGAAGTATTGCTGCCATATCTGGGCTGGAGATGATCAATCCTCACTTTCCTGTCCTTTTGCCAGGCGTCATCTTTACGAGCGCCAGATTAGGCCCAAAATGGAGTATTGCTGCCATATGTGGGCTGGAGCTGCTCAATCCTCACTTTCCTGTCATTCTGTGATGCTACATCTTTAGAAGAGCCAGATTAGACCCAAAATGGAGTATTGCTGCTATATGTGGGCTGGAGCTGCTCAATCCTCACTTTCCTGTTCTTCTGTGATGCTTCATCTATACAAGAATCAAAACTAGACTCAAAATGGAGTATTGCTGCCATGTCTGGGCTGGAGTTGCTCAATCCTGACTTTCCAATCCTCTTGCCACTCTTCATCTTTACAAGCACCAGATTAGACCCAAAATGAAGTATTCCTGCCATATCTGGGCTGGAGATGATCAATCCTCACTTTCCTGTCCTTTTGCCAGGCGTCATCTTTACAAGCGCCAGATTAGGCCCAAAATGGAGTATTGCTGCTATATGTGGGCTGGAGCTGCTCAATCCTCACTTTCCTGTTCTTCTGTGATGCTTCATCTATACAAGAATCAAAACTAGACCCAAAATGGAGTATTGCTGCCATGTCTGGGCTGGAGTTGCTCAATCCTGACTTTCCAATCCTCTTGCCACTCTTCATCTTTACAAGCGCCAGATTAGACCCAAAATGAAGTATTGCTGCCATATCTGGGCTGGAGATGATCAATCCTCACTTTCCTGTCCTTTTGCCAGGCGTCATCTTTACAAGCGCCAGATTAGGCCCAAAATGGAGTATTGCTGCCATATGTGGGCTGGAGCTGCTCAATCCTCACTTTCCTGTCATTCTGTGATGCTACATCTTTAGAAGAGCCAGATTAGACCCAAAATGGAGTATTGCTGCAATATGTGGGCTGGAGCTGCTCAATCCTCACTTTCCAATCCTCTTGCCACTCTTCATCTTTACAAGAGCCAGATTAGACCCAAAATGGAGTATTGCTGCCATATGTGGACTGGAGCTGCTCAATCCTCACTTTCCTGTCCTTCTGTGATGCTTCATCTATACAAGAATCAAAACTAGACCCAAACTGGAGTATTGCTGCCATGTCTGGTGTGGAGTTACTCAATCCTCACTTTCCAATCCTCTTGCCACTCTTCATCTTTACAAGAGCCAGATTAGACCCAAAATGGAGTATTGCTGCCATATGTGGACTGGAGCTGCTCAATCCTCACTTTCCTGTCCTTTTGCCAGGCGTCATCTTTACAAGCGCCAGATTAGGCCCAAAATGGAGTATTGCTGCCATATGTGGACAGGAGCTGCTCAATCCTCACTTTCCTGTCCTTCTGTGATGCTTCATCTATACAAGAATCAAAACTAGACCCAAAATGGAGTATTGCTGCCATATCTGGGCTGGAGCTGCTCAATCCTCACTTTCCAATCCTCTTGCCACTCTTCATTTTTACAAGAGCCAGATTAGACCCAAAATGGCGTATTGCTGCCATATGTGGGCTGGAGCTGCTCAATCCTCACTTTCCTGTCCTTCTGTGATGCTTCATCTATACAAGAATCAAAACTAGACCCAAAATGTAGTATTGCTGCCATATGTGGACTGGAGCTGCTCAATCCTCACTTTCCAATCCTCTTGCCACTCTTCATCTTTACAAGAGCCAGATTAGACCCAAAATGGAGTATTGCTGCCATATGTGGACTGGAGCTGCTCAATCCTCACTTTCCTGTCCTTCTGTGATGCTTCATCTTTACAAGCGCCAGATTAGGCCGAAAATGGAGTATTGCTGCCATATGTGGACTGGAGCTGCTCAATCTTCACTTTCCTGTCCTTCTGTGATGCTTCATCTATACAAGAATCAAAACTAGACCCAAAATGGAGTATTGCTGCCATATGTGGACTGGAGCTGCTCAATCCTCACTTTCCAATCCTCTTGCCACTCTTCATCTTTACAAGAGCCAGATTAGACCCAAAATGGAGTATTGCTGCCATATGTGGACTGGAGCTGCTCAATCCTCACTTTCCTGTCCTTATGTGATGCTTCCTCTATACAAGAATCAAAACTAGACCCAAAATGGAGTATTGCTGCCATATCTGGGCTGGAGCTGCTCAATCCTCACTTTCCAATCCTCTTGCCACTCTTCATTTTTACAAGAGCCAGATTAGACCCAAAATGGAGTATTGCTGCCATATGTGGACTGGAGCTGCTCAATCCTCACTTTCCTGTCCTTCTGCCATGCTACATCTTTACAAGAGCCAGATTAGACCCAAAATGGAGTATTCCTGCCATATGTGGGCTGGAGCTGCTCAATCCTCACTTTCCTGTCCTTCTGTGATGCTTCATCTATACAAGAATCAAAACTAGACCCAAAATGTAGTATTGCTGCCATATGTGGACTGGAGCTGCTCAATCCTCACTTTCCAATCCTCTTGCCACTCTTCATCTTTACAAGAGCCAGATTAGACCCAAAATGGAGTATTGCTGCCATATGTGGACTAGAGCTGCTCAATCCTCACTTTCCTGTCCTTCTGTGATGCTTCATCTATACAAGAATCAAAACTAGACCCAAAATGGAGTATTGCTGCCATATCTGGGCTGGAGCTGCTCAATCCTCACTTTCCAATCCTCTTGCCACTCTTCATCTTTACAAGAGCCAGATTAGACCCAAAATGGAGTATTGCTGCCATGTCTGGGCTGGAGTTGCTCAATCCTCACTTTCCAATCCTCTTGCCACTCTTCATCTTTACAAGCGCCAGATTAGACCCAAAATGGAGTATTGCTGCCATATGTGGACTAGAGCTGCTCAATCCTCACTTTCCTGTCCTTCTGTGATGCTTAATCTATACAAGAATCAAAACTAGACCCAAATCGTGTATTGCTGCCATATCTGGGCTGGAGCTGCTCAATCCTCACTTTCCAATCCTCTTGCCACTCTTCATCTTTACAAGCGCCAGATTAGACCCAAAATGGAGTATTGCTGCCATATGTGGACTGGAGCTGCTCAATCCTCACTTTCCAATCCTCTTGCCACTCTTCATCTTTACATGAGCCAGATTAGACCCAAAATGGAGTATTGCTGCCATATGTGGACTAGAGCTGCTCAATCCTCACTTTCCTGTCCTTCTGTGATGCTTCATCTATACAAGAATCAAAACTAGACCCAAAATGGAGTATTGCTGCCATATCTGGGCTGGAGCTGCTCAATCCTCACTTTCCAATCCTCTTGCCACTCTTCATCTTTACAAGAGCCAGATTAGACCCAAAATGGAGTATTGCTGCCATATGTGGACTGGAGCTGCTCAATCCTCACTTTCCAATCCTCTTGCCACTCTTCATCTTTACATGAGCCAGATTAGACCCAAAATGGAGTATTGCTGCCATATGTGGACTAGAGCTGCTCAATCCTCACTTTCCTGTCCTTCTGTGATGCTTCATCTATACAAGAATCAAAACTAGACCCAAAATGGAGTATTGCTGCCATATCTGGGCTGGAGCTGCTCAATCCTCACTTTCCAATCCTCTTGCCACTCTTCATCTTTACAAGAGCCAGATTAGACCCAAAATGGAGTATTGCTGCCATATGTGGACTGGAGCTGCTCAATCCTCACTTTCCAATCCTCTTGCCACTCTTCATCTTTACAAGAGCCAGATTAGACCCAAAATGGAGTATTGCTGCCATATGTGGACTAGAGCTGCTCAATCCTCACTTTCCTGTCCTTCTGTGATGCTTAATCTATACAAGAATCAAAACTAGACCCAAAATGGTGTATTGCTGCCATATCTGGGCTGGAGCTGCTCAATCCTCACTTTCCAATCCTCTTGCCACTCTTCATCTTTACAAGAGCCAGATTAGACCCAAAATGGAGTATTGCTGCCATGTCTGGGCTGGAGTTGCTCAATCCTCACTTTCCAATCCTCTTGCCACTCTTCATCTTTACAAGAGCCAGATTAGACCCAAAATGGAGTATTGCTGCCATATGTGGACTAGAGCTGCTCAATCCTCACTTTCCTGTCCTTCTGTGATGCTTCATCTATACAAGAATCAAAACTAGACCCAAAATGGAGTATTGCTGCCATATCTGGGCTGGAGCTGCTCAATCCTCACTTTCCAATCCTCTTGCCACTCTTCATCTTTACAAGAGCCAGATTAGACCCAAAATGGAGTATTGCTGCCATATGTGGACTAGAGCTGCTCAATCCTCACTTTCCTGTCCTTCTGTGATGCTTCATCTATACAAGAATCAAAACTAGACCCAAAATGGAGTATTGCTGCCATATCTGCGCTGGAGCTGCTCAATCCTCACTTTCCAATCCTCTTGCCACTCTTCATCTTTACAAGCGCCAGATTAGACCCAAAATGAAGTATTGCTGCCATATCTGGGCTGGAGCTGCTCAATCCTCACTTTCCTGTCCTTCTGCCATGCTACATCTTTACAAGAGCCAGATTAGACCCAAAATGGAGTATTGCTGCCATATGTGGACTGGAGCTGCTCAATCCTCACTTTCCAATCCTCTTGCCACTCTTCATTTTTACAAGAGCCAGATTAGACCCAAAATGGAGTATTGCTGCCATATGTGGACTAGAGCTGCTCAATCTTCACTTTCCTGTCCTTCTGTGATGCTTCATCTATACAAGAATCAAAACTAGACCCAAAATGGAGTATTGCTGCCATATCTGGGCTGGAGCTGCTCAATCCTCACTTTCCAATCCTCTTGCCACTCTTCATTTTTACAAGAGCCAGATTAGACCCAAAATGGAGTATTGCTGCCATATGTGGACTAGAGCTGCTCAATCCTCACTTTCCTGTCCTTCTGTGATGCTTCATCTATACAAGAATCAAAACTAGACCCAAAATGGAGTATTGCTGCCATATCTGAGCTGGAGCTGCTCAATCCTCACTTTCCAATCCTCTTGCCACTCTTCATCTTTACAAGCGCCAGATTAGACCCAAAATGGAGTATTGCTGCCATATGTGGACTAGAGCTGCTCAATCCTCACTTTCCTGTCCTTCTGTGATGCTTCATCTATACAAGAATCAAAACTAGACCCAAAATGGAGTATTGCTGCCATATCTGGGCTGGAGCTGCTCAATCCTCACTTTCCAATCCTCTTGCCACTCTTCATCTTTACAAGCGCCAGATTAGACCCAAAATGGAGTATTGCTGCCATATGTGGACTAGAGCTGCTCAATCCTTACTTTCCTGTCCTTCTGTGATGCTTCATCTATACAAGAATCAAAACTAGACCCAAAATGGAGTATTGCTGCCATATCTGGGCTGGAGCTGCTCAATCCTCACTTTCCAATCCTCTTGCCACTCTTCATCTTTACAAGCGCCAGATTAGACCCAAAATGGAGTATTGCTGCCATATGTGGACTAGAGCTGCTCAATCCTCACTTTCCTGTCCTTCTGTGATGCTTCATCTATACAAGAATCAAAACTAGACCCAAAATGGAGTATTGCTGCCATATCTGGGCTGGAGCTGCTCAATCCTCACTTTCCAATCCTCTTGCCACTCTTCATCTTTACAAGCGCCAGATTAGACCCAAAATGGAGTATTGCTGCCATATGTGGACTAGAGCTGCTCAATCCTCACTTTCCTGTCCTTCTGTGATGCTTCATCTATACAAGAATCAAAACTAGACCCAAAATGGAGTATTGCTGCCATATCTGGGCTGGAGCTGCTCAATCCTCACTTTCCAATCCTCTTGCCACTCTTCATCTTTACAAGCGCCAGATTAGACCCAAAATGGAGTATTGCTGCCATATGTGGACTAGAGCTGCTCAATCCTCACTTTCCTGTCCTTCTGTGATGCTTCATCTATACAAGAATCAAAACTAGACCCAAAATGGAGTATTGCTGCCATATCTGGGCTGGAGCTGCTCAATCCTCACTTTCCAATCCTCTTGCCACTCTTCATCTTTACAAGCGCCAGATTAGACCCAAAATGGAGTATTGCTGCCATATGTGGACTAGAGCTGCTCAATCCTCACTTTCCTGTCCTTCTGTGATGCTTCATCTATACAAGAATCAAAACTAGACCCAAAATGGAGTATTGCTGCCATATCTGGGCTGGAGCTGCTCAATCCTCACTTTCCAATCCTCTTGCCACTCTTCATCTCTACAAGCGCCAGATTAGACCCAAAATGGAGTATTGGTGCCATATGTGGACTAGAGCTGCTCAATCCTCACTTTCCTGTCCTTCTGTGATGCTTCATCTATACAAGAATCAAAACTAGACCCAAAATGGAGTATTGCTGCCATATCTGGGCTGGAGCTGCTCAATCCTCACTTTCCAATCCTCTTGCCACTCTTCATCTTTACAAGAGCCAGATTAGGCCCAAAATGGAGTATTGCTGCCATATGTGGACTAGAGCTGCTCAATCCTCACTTTCCTGTCCTTCTGTGATGCTTCATCTATACAAGAATCAAAACTAGACCCAAAATGGAGTATTGCTGCCATATCTGGGCTGGAGCTGCTCAATCCTCACTTTCCAATCCTCTTGCCACTCTTCATCTTTACAAGAGCCAGATTAGACCCAAAATGGAGTATTGCTGCCATGTCTGGGCTGGAGTTGCTCAATCCTCACTTTCCAATCCTCTTGCCACTCTTCATCTTTACAAGCGCCAGATTAGGCCCAAAATGGAGTATTGCTGCCATATGTGGGCTGGAGCTGCTCAATCCTCACTTTCCTGTCCTTCTGCCATGCTACATCTTTACAAGAGCCAGATTAGACCCAAA
>OZ038507.1:3486400-3638900 GCA_964036315.1 Acanthosepion esculentum | reverse complement strand
TATATGGTAGGCATAAATCTGATACATTTAGATGTGGCAATTGAAAAACTGGTCCATCTAGATGTGGTAGACATAAATCTGGTACATTTAGATATGCCATAGTTTTTATGGTTTTTCATATAAATTTGAGAAGTGTAAATTTGTTACATTTAAAAATTGTTACATATAAGTATGTCATATATATATATATGTATATATGGTTCATATAGATGTGACTAAATGTGGCACATATAAATAGGGTAATTGTAAAATTGGTACATGTAAATATGAAATATCTGGGTACCCTATAATTTTGACCTTGTGCCATATCTAAGCTACACTTAGTAAATCACTGTAAATATGGAACATATGAACAAGGTACATATAAGTATAAGATATATGAATATGGTATATACAAATCGGATATATATATATATATATATATATAATGAATTTGAAATTAGTTTGAACAATTTAAGAAAAATAATAACCATAGTAGAATGATAATTTAGAGTGACATTTATTGAAATTATCATTACTTGGCCTGATTTGTGCCAACAAAATCACTGATTTTATGACTTTTGAAGTACATGTGCTCAAAAGGCATTGATACTTATCGTCAAGTTAATACTTTATTTTCCTAAGTAGTTTGAATTTTATCATAAGTACCATATTTGGCAACAGAAAAGATTCACAGGCATATAAGACACCGTCTATTCCAGCAGGGAATATTCAGATAGTAAAAAGATGTTTTAGCATATTTAAGCATGTAATATTTATGACAAAGTCTTGGTACATTACAAAAGCTGCTTAGGTATATTAGAAAACCTCCTCCTTCTTGATGAGGAGAATGTAGGCGATCATGGCTCTCCATAGCCCCTCTTGTAATACTTGTCGCTTTTGCCATCACTTTCACTTCTCTGCTCCACCATCCAATCACAGAAGCTTGTCTTAAAGGTGCCCCCTCCCACCACTGTTTTCACCTATCCCTTTTGCCTAAACAAATGACTTTCTATTCACCATCAAATAATTAGAATTTTTATATCAGCAAAAGAATAATGCTGAGAATTTTGGAAGTAGAAAATAAACACATAAAAAATGTGTATCTGTAGATATATATATATATATATATACACACACACATACATGTATATATATATTGTTTTACATGTGTGTAATATTATATAATAGTCATTATATTGTCACATGTTATTTACAATCAAATGTTCTATTATGTGAAAACAAATATAATTTTAAGGAAAAAGCAATGACAAATGACAAAGTGGAAAATGTTTTTCATCATTTAGGATGAAACAATTTTTAATTTAAATATAAAATTTTCAGTGACCACCCTCTCCTTCATGTGAATGTGTAGTCACATCAACGTAGATATCACTTTATGATATCTACGTTGATGTGACTACACATTCACATGAAGGAGAGGGTGGTCACTGAAAATTTTATATTTAAATTAAAAATTGTTTTTTAAATATATGTTTTCGGTAAAAGGTCTTTCAACTTTCATAACTCCTTGCATCTTAGTGGTTTTATTACCTTGCTCAGGGTGAAATGATTAGAAACAAAAAACACTCATGAAATATTTCTAAATAGGAAAGTGAACCTTCCTGACAAACCCAACAAATCAAAATATATTGTTCTACCCATCAAGTCTATCACAACTTCAAATGAAAAAATTATCTAAGCTTAACATAAATTTTGTAAAATAATAAAATATTTAATTAATACAAAACAAAATAATAAGCTAAAACTTGGAGAAATTTACTCAGTTACCTGTAATAATTGCCACAAGGAACACATAGGAGAAACCTCAAGAAATTTAAATAAAAGATTATATGAACACAAAAGGGATGTTTTACAAACAACACATTCAAAGCATTAGTTGCTAATTATAATGAGTCTGACCACAATTTTGATTTCAAAAGTGCTACTCTAATTAAAAAAAGAAAGCAATTTACTGAGATGAAAATGTTCAGAAAGTGCTTTAATCCCTGGATCATTCACAATAAATTTGTGTCCAGGTTTTTATAACATTTCTCCTTTCTTGGCAGATCTCTTATGACAATGTGGGATATTTAATAACAAAAATGATGGAAACTAAAAGAAAAAGAATCTAAATGAAATCTGCTAGATTATAGACCCAAAACAGACATATTTTTTTTTAATATTTAAATTTCTCAGTGTCCTCGCTCATTTTTGCTCACATGTAGTTGCATCACCACCAACACCACTTCAGTCTGATGATGTCCTAAAGGACGGAACCTGTCACGCAAAATCTTTTTCCACTTTGTCATAGTTTTATTCAGACAGTGTGTAATCAGAGGAAACACGGTGAGTAATAACTAATCATTACTAAAATACTACTTCCTGTAGCTTAATGGTAAAACATGCATGCTTGAAGGTAGTCTGTTACATTAAAAAGAGAATTCAGATTTGATTCCTGTTGCAAAGCATATTTTCTTTAGTAAGACTTTAGACCTGTAGGCCAGTAGATATTAATTTCACTATTAAAAAAAACATGGCTATCTACTTAAAGATGTGTTCCCATTGAAATATAACATTTATATCAATGAGAAATAAAAAAATAAGCATATCAATAAGTCTGTAACCTGATAATAAAAAATGCTTTTAGATTAACTCAGAAGAGGTTTATTTTTCAACATAATTTCATTCTTTCAACTTAATTCAGTAGTGAATGGTAATCATTAAATTGAATAATATACAGTGAAAATTTCAGATTCAAATTCATCTCGTTGTCATATGTCAGACTAATTCATTTGTTCTCAACTTAATTCAGTAGTGAATGGTAATCATTAAATTGAATAATATACAGTGAAAATTTCAGATTCAAATTCATCTCGTTGTCATATGTCAGACTAATTCATTTGTTCTCAACTTAATTCAGTAGTGAATGGTAATCATTAAATTGAATAATATACAGTGAAAATTTCAGATTCAAATTCATCTCGTTGTCATATGTCAGACTAATTCATTTGTTCTCAACTTAATTCAGTAGTGAATGGTAATCATTAAATTGAATAATATACAGTGAAAATTTCAGATTCAAATTCATCTCGTTGTCATATGTCAGACTAATTCATTTGTTCTCAACTTAATTCAGTAGTGAATGGTAATCATTAAATTGAATAATATACAGTGAAAATTTCAGATTCAAATTCATCTCGTTGTCATATGTCAGACTAATTCATTTGTTCTCATCTGTAAAGCTTGCTGAAACATCAAGATTATTAACAAGATTCTTCCTTTGTAACATTTTGCTGTCCTAGATTTGCAATGGTGATGCCAGGTGGCAGTGCCCTTTTTATTATAGTGCAAATATATTTGTGAAGCTAGAAGGGGAAAAGAGTAACTATAAATGGAAAAATATTTAACAATTCACCTTTTAATAATATTAAGGATTTTACAAGATATTTGTTGATATGGTCAATTCTGACAATATCAACAAATATCTTGCATTAGGAATCGACCATAGTCAGGGTCAACAAGTCAATGCAACTGATTCTTTCTTTAATTGCATAGTAAGTGCTTTGGTTGGGCTACATACAGTTTTGAATTTAGAGTTTTCTTTCTCCTAGCTTGGTTGCCACCCAAGGCTATAGAACCCAGTCTGTTCTACTATTTACCCATAGCTGGGGTGGGGAGAAAAGGTAGCTTCATACTTTCATGTAATGAACTCGACTGGAATTTGAACTTAGCTCACCAGTTCATCAATCCAAGTCACAATAAGAATATACTGGATATAAAAACTGAGTTTATTTTTATTACTATTAAGTAATAAACTGCTACTCCTGGAATTACTATATATTAATATAATACTAGAAATACCTGTGTAAATTTCACTGTTTACCTATTTGAATTCTCTGATGAATCTTTATTCTTCAGTTCATGATTGAATTAGCTCATGGCAAGTTCTATGACAATAAAATATCAGTAGAAAATCACCTATCACATCATTAAATATTTGGGGTTAACAACTTTAACAAAATATTTCAACAACAATCATATATATGAATGCTGGTCATTATTTATAGAAGTAAGGGGATACAAATGAAAAGATTTGAAATTGACAACTTTTCCATTTCACTGAAACAGATGTTAAGCATATCAGAGTGTTATGACCTCCTCTTCTCTTCCCTTCTTTTTTCTTTCTTTGTTTCTTTCATTTTCACACTGAAATCAAGTTGCATCACTGATATGTCTTTTCCATCTTTCCATGCAATCAAAACAGAGTAGTCCATTATTTATGAGATATTGGAATTGAAGATAGCAGATTTGGGTTTATAAGATTAGATCTTGTTAACCATAACTCTATGAGATGTGTTCTCATGAGTAGTCCAGTAAGATGATCTAATCATTAGCAAAATAATTCAGTAGAAGGTACTTCTTTTTCTATTATTTTCACTTAGACTAATATCCTCATTTTTGTTGTTTTCACAACATTTTGGCTGTTGTACCCTCCAGTCTTATTTGGGTATCTGTCAATCCAGGTGACATGCAGTAAGTTTTGAAATGAACCCATGGATAAAAAGTCTAAAGGATTAGTGTTGACTCATGAATTTGGTGATTGCACTAGCTGGGTTGAGTAGTACAGACTCAGATTCAGTGGAAACAGGACTAGCAGTAAGTTAGCAGTACAAAAGAAGTAATTTTGAGTTCAAACCCTGGGCTAGGTACAGACAAACTCGGTAGAAACCGGATTGGTAACAACTGAGCAGTAATTAAAAGAACAAGACAGGATATCCGTAGACTTGTTCAACAGAAGAGAACAGTCTGCCTCATAGATTGAATAAAAGGTTCAGTGTGAAATTTTCTGAAGTTTACCCAGATCATATCTGATGTCGGTCGGAGAGCCCAATGGCCAAAACAATAACAAAGATGAGGATCAAGGTCCAAGTGTAAATAATGATAATTCCTCACCCCAGAAACTCAGGAAGAAGGTAGTTTTGTTTAATGGCATTGCCTTTCTATCATTTGAAGATTAAAAATAACTAATTTTTATATTGGGTGATTTTTTTTTTCTTTTACTGAAATGATGTTTAAATAAAAGACTTCATGACAATGATCAGATATACAAACAGTTTTCTAGTAAAGATACAACCTGAAGAGAATTGAAACTCCCAAATAAAAATAAAACATCTAGATATTTATATTTTTGTATTTGCTTGATTTTGATATCCCCAATTTGTAATTCACATGTTAGTCTGTCCCTTTTGCTGACAACCATCAAATTATTTTTATCAATTCTTATGAAATCAGCCACTTTGCTTTATAAAAGAGTATTTGTCTTAATTTATGATAAATATATATGTGGGTTTGGTTAAAACATGTTTCATTTTATTTTCAGGTTTGTAAAATTGGTTTTGTTTTATTTTAAGTTTTAAAAATGTGTCTCATTTCCTTCTAAGTTTTAAAAATGCATTTCTGTGGAATAATGGGCCATAGATAAGTGTGATTGACAAAGTTATTAATAAACAATGAGGAAGAAAAAGAACAGGGCAAAATAATAATAAGCGAACAACATAAAGCAAATTAATAAAAGAAAGGCAAAACAATAGTAATAAATCAAAAAGTGCACAAAATAAGAATTGTGTTCACATGCAAAAGGGATACAGTCGAGTAGTTCTAGCTATAGTTATCTGACTTCAAGGCAAGAAAGAGCAAAAATGTGGTCATGAGACTGCAAATTGTCATCTACTGTTATTGGTTAAAAAGAAATCCCAGCATGCATCTGTAGGATTTGTATATAAATTTAGGGAGGAGGCATTCTTAGCAGTCATTCCCAGAGATTGTGACAATTTCATTTCATTTTAAGGTTTAAAAATATGTTTCATTTTATTTGAAGGTTTTTAATTTTTTTCTGAGGTTTACATTTTAAGATTTGCTCTATCTGAAAAATAAATACTTTTTTTAACCAAATTTATTCTTTATTAACCAGAGGATAAAAAGCTAATGACATGAATTTGTATAACAAAACATTTTTTGAATTTAAGTACGATATGGTCTGATTTTAACTGGAAAAACAATAAAATATTTGTCATATCCAAATGGTGTAACATATAAATGGTATAATGGAAGTAATGAGAGTAATACTCCTTGAATACTAACCAGGTACAGTATTGCTCTGCACACAAATGACCATTGAAAATGCCTTTAAAGTACTTAAATTATACAGATTTTGAACACTTTAACACATTGCCTGTCAAAAAGGAATAATCTCTCATTATTTTGTTGATGGTTCCCATCAAGCTTTTGTATTACAGAAGGTAAGAGTGCTTCATATTGAGTAATAGTTGTGCTTGTCTCAGAAGGGGGTAGTTAAAAACTCAATGGCTGCTCCAGGAACTTCACTTTATACAAAACATCTAGTATACTCCAACATCTTGGATTCCTCAAAAATATCTTATCGTTTTCAGGGATATTTTATTTATTTATTTTGAGAAAGAATCACTCTTGGCCAAAATTGTCTGTCAGAAAATTAGGCATGCCACAATGGACTTAAAGAATTTTTCATTTTGAATGATATATATATATATATGATGGACTCTCCCGTCGTTTTTGACGTATGATTGTCTTTCAGTTCAGTTTTTATGTTTATGTTTCGTATGAGACAACAATCCTGCACGGGATTTGCAAATAAATCCACACGAAGATCATACTGATGGGTTGACCGTCATATGGGCTGAGGTGTTAGCCCGAGATTTAGTGTTTCTTCTTTATTCTCTCAGATGGTTGAGACAATTCTTTTCAAAGTTAGTTATACTTCAGTAGCAAGTGTTTCTTCAGTTTGCTCGGTTTTCAACAGCAAGTTCAAACTCTATAGGGATGTTTGCAGCAATTAAATTGTATTTAAGTTTGTCCTTGAAGTGAAACCAAGGATGGCCTACATTACGCTTACCATGAAAAAGTTGGCTATCCATGAGGTTTTTTAGCATCCGATCATCACTTATTCTGATGACATGACCAGAATATCTGAACTGAGATTACATCAGAAAGGATTCAGTACCACTGACGACACATTTGATGAAAAGATCAGGGTTAGAGATTTTGTCCTGCTGTGTATAACTGCATACTGAATGAAGACATATAGATAGATAGATAGATAGATGCAGTGGGGGGCATGGTGAAGTAATGAATTGTGTGCTAGGGGAGTTTTGAGTATCAATATATGTCAATTTACTTTTGTGTCCACTATTTTCCAATGCCTTTTCGTACTCTTGTTTATTTTGATTAAAAATATTAGCACTGGATGAATAAGTCGACAATCTATAACTAATTCCATTGGGTATATGTTTTAAAACATGCCGGGGTGGGGGGGTTGAACCTACATCAATATAACGCGGATGTTCTTCCTAGATGGAGAAATTGTACCATTCCGTAAGTTGACGGTAATGTCTAAATAGTTAGTAACTTTTAAATTAGTTAATTTCTAATTTAAATCCAAATTTCTTAAACATTCAATGTAATTTTTTGCGGAAAAATCATGCAAGGTAAACACAAAAATAGGACCAGAAAGATATTATGGTTTAACCCCCCCCCCCATATAATTTAACCATTACAACTAAAATAGGAAAAATATTTTTTAAATTATTAAAAAAGAATTTCCCCCAACAAACGTATTGTAGAAGATTTTCAACAGAAAATATGTTAAATTAAGTGACAGTTGTATGCCAAACATGGCTAACTTAATAAATATAGCAGGAAAAAAATCATAGACAAATGAAACTCCAACCCCCATAAATGTAACTGTAGAAATAAGGCTGCCTGCCCACTTAAGGGCAGATGCCAACAAGAATGTGTAGTTTATAAAGTTGAAATACACAGAAATAAACCTAATAGTAGTAATAAAAATGTTAAATTTTACATAGGATCCACCCAAGGTAATTTCAAGAAATGTTACTATAATCATTTAAGTAGGTTTAAGCATGAAAATTACAAACACAGCAATAGCCTGTTTACATACATATGGAATATTAAACAGGAAGATGGTATTGACCCCATTTTAAAATGGGAAATACTAAAAAAAGGCCATCAGTATAAAGCAGTGGACAGGTATTGCCTATTATGTATGGAGGAAAATTAGCAATAGCCACTTACGATGAACCTAACAATTTATTAAATGAAAGATCTGAGATTTTAAATAGGTATAGGAAATCCTGGTTATTGGAATAGAGGCAAAGATGGAGTTTTTTTTCTATCTTCTGTCACATGGTTTTATGCTAATTAGTTATTAGTTTTTATATAAAATTGTTTTGTCTCATTTCCTCTTTAGCCAGATTACCCTGAAGATCCGTTTAGGTGAAAGCTAGGTAGGTTGTTCCTGGCTCTTTAGGATTTATTCCATTTATCCCTGCTCTACTTAGCGTATTGGGCACTTTACGTTTTAGCTTTATTACTCACTTGGGTTTTTTTCTTTAGACTAAAAACTTAAGGCACTGGACGATTTGTTTCGACACGTTGGAATGTTTCTAGACTATTTCATGCTAAAGTCCACATCAGGCCACATGTATATATATATATCTTTTTTCGCCTGATGATTGTGTTTAGCATGAAACAGTCTGTCGCCTTCTGAGTGTTGACTTCAATGTTCACTTTTATATATATTATATTCATCCCATAAATACTGCATACATTAAAACTATATTTCTTCATATATATATATATATATATATATATATATATATATATATATATATATATATAATGGAATTTAAAAAAACAAATAGACTAAAAAATTTTATATAGAATTAAGTTCAATCACAATTTTGATCTAAAGAATGACATACTTATTAAAAGAGAAAGTAACTTTCTTGAACACAAAATTCTTGAGAGTGCCTCTCTTGAATTTTGACAAAATATAAATTTGCACCATGGATTTTTTCAGATATCTCCTTTCCTTGAAGATATACTCATTTCTCAAGCCAACATGCCTGATGATAAAAACTTTTTAAAAATTAAAAGAAAATAGTTGAATTCTAAACCTTCTATTTTTGAAATCTATAATACATAAACTAATCTCAAACTAAAATAATATATATAATAATTACATTATAAAAAACCATGTAACAAGA
Source organism: Acanthosepion esculentum (assembly GCA_964036315.1). NCBI lineage: Eukaryota > Metazoa > Mollusca > Cephalopoda > Sepiida > Sepiidae > Acanthosepion > Acanthosepion esculentum. The sequence continues at coordinate 3,629,814 of OZ038507.1, read as the reverse complement.
ATAGGATTACTGCCCAAATTCATAAGTATATATATTAAAATTATATTAAATATTCAAAGAAAGTATGTAAGATGTGTTTTTTAATGTTTTTCTCTGTATGAAAAAAATCTATGGAAAAAAATTGTTACTATTGCAACCCTGCAACTGTGGTTAAATTGAATCTGAAAACTTTTTAACATTTAACAAAGTTCAAAGCTAAATATTTGTGAATAAATCAATGAGACTTACACATAGGGAATATGGTAAAATATATACATTGAGAATATGGTAAAATGTAACTTCTTCTGTTATATGCTATGTCTCTTCAGAACATTGCTGATCGTGGCTCTCCACAATTTCCTGTCCTTTGTAGCTCTTAATAAATTTTGGCTTTTGTTATCTCTCCTAAACCTTGCTCTGTTACTAAAGCTCTCTAGTTAAGTTATACATTTTCTTCTTTGTCTTTTGCCTTCAGCATGGTCTGTGAGTATCAAATTTTCCAAGCCCTCTTTCTTCATTATGTGCTCTAGAAATCTCTTTCTGATGTTAAGTATCAGTCATTTATGTGCCATGCGTGATACACGCTTAGCTGATCATATATCTTTTGATACATGACTGACGAGGCAGATCTTTCCCACAGTAGGTTGCCATTTCTTTCTGTGGTAGACCATTCGCCATCCAAGGCTATAGAACCCAGTCTGTCCTGCTATTAGCCCATATTTGGAGGGGAGAAGAGGATTCATACCTTTCCCAAGAGTATTAGCACGTAAGTGAATGTAATGGATACGACTGGAATTCAAACTCACATGTTCGCTTCATGGTATTCTCAGCATCCTTCTGTAGAACTACATTTTTGTTGCTTCAAGTCACTTCTTCAAGTATGAGGAGATTGTCCAGCATTCACTGCCATATGGAAAGACAGAGATTATATGACAGTTCAGTAATCTTTTGTTTGTTTCTTACAAAATTCTTAATACTTTGCTTAGCTTTTGGAAGGCATCTTTCACTGTCCCAGTGCACCTTCAGATCTTTCTGTCCTCTGATTTTGCCTCCTCCAGTTTGTAATTTGCATTTTGGACTGTCCTTTTTGCTAACAACCATGCATTCTGTATTCTTGCAATTGATGATTAGTCCTTTCTTCTCCCTTTCCTTCTGTAGAAGTTTTTCTACCTTCCTTTCTTTGTCTGCTACCAACACTGTGTCATCTGTATATCTTATGTCGTTAAGATTGTGGCTGCCAACAATGAATCCTGTACTTCTAATTCCCTCACAATCAACTCCCTGCATAAGTTGAACAAATCCGGTGAGAAGATGCATCCTTGTCTTACACCCAGTTCTATTTTTTAGTGATGTGAGTTGATATGGGAAAATAAAAGAAAGTTATGGTGAGAAAAATAAATTGTGTATATCCAAAGAAAATATTGAATACTTATAATTCAAATTATAATTTATGATAATATTATTTTGATGTGAAGGAAAATATAGAATTTAATTAAAATTTATACTCCGATGTTTAAGCAGTATCTATTTTTTAATATTATATTAGTATTATCTTTGCTAAAAAAACACATATATATATATATATATATATATATATATATATATATATATATATATAAATTTTTTTCCCCGCCAGGAGCACAACTCAGAGTTTCATGCACACGGCAATCTTCAGGTACTCTGTTATATTGCATCAAGCACTATTTTAATGTGTGATATTATTTATATATATATATATATATATATATATATATATATACACACACACACTGATGTAAACAAAGTGATGGCCAGTGAACTAGTGGATCAGACCAAGAAGCAGCTTGTATCTCATGTTGCTAAAACTTTGTGCATCATAGGACTCACAAACTGAGTTAACTGCTTCAGATTTTGTTTGTTGCTTCCAATATCTGTTAGCAATGTCTGTATTACTAATAACTTGGACTTATTTTAAACTTAATTCACATTTAAAATCAGTCCAAGCTATTGGAACAACATCATCATCATCATATATATATATATATATATATATATATATATATATATATATATATATATATATATATATGTTATTGACTGTTCCATCATTTTTTATATATGAGGGTCCAGCAGTTCAGTTCTTAAAACCAAAGAACCAGACTCCCTGCAGATATGATTGGATTATAATGGTGAAGGCATGTACAGAACTATCCACACTTTTTGGAAGAACCAAAGACACAGAACTGGTGTGCATAGTGTGCCACAGGGTTTCCAATCTACCCTCCTCAGGTTTTTCAATTCATTGTTGTTGTTCTCCTAGTTGCCAACCAAGGCTAAAGAGCCCAGTTTGCCCTACTATTTAACCCATATTTAAGGGGAGATGAAAAGATGTTTTCACACCTTTCCACACATTATATTTGCACATGAGTGAATGTAATGAACTCAACTGGAATTCAAACTTGAATCTCAGACTTCTCATTCTATGTCACTGTCCATTACAGCACCCACACCTCTGAGATATATATATAACATAAGTTAATTTTCCATATGGGATCATGTGACAACCCAGAATTCATTATCCTGTTGAAAACAATTGTGCCTAGAAGACTGTCAAAGGCTCAGATGTCCTGAGATGTTGCAATGAATGTCCATTAGGCTGCCAGCCTCCAGCCAGCAATTGTTGCTCCTCAAAACAATTCAGCTGTTAATTTTATCTGCTCTATCTGTCAGTCTATATGTAAATCTCTCTCAGGACTTAAATATCATCTTAAGCGACAGGCCAGGTCCATGTGCTGACATGGACCTGGCCTGAAGAATGATTCATTGCTTCTCTTGCAACAATTTTAGGCACAAAATGATAAATAACCAAAAATTAGCGTTGCTTGTTTATGAGTGTTCTGTAACCACCATATACATAGAAATGGTGCCAATTTCATAATTAAATTTGTATTTACTGCAGTAGAGCAATTTGAATGTGTCTTCTGCAAAACAGCCAAATTTTGCAGAAAACCTTTCATCTTTTTGCCAACTCTTGGTATCATGATTTTCTCGTAAAAAGAAAAAAAGGAAAGAAAATTACTATTAATTTTTTATTGTAAACTTTTGAAAACAACTGATAAAAAAAACAAGTTTTAAATTTTGGCTTTCTTTTCTTTATTTTCATATCTTTCAACTGATTATGTTTGCAGGCCATTTTAGAATTTATTTCGTTTGATGTCTGTTCTGCTGTAAGATAAAACTTTTTTATTTCTATTATCATTTATATTATTGTCTGTTGAAGGCATCGTTAAGATACTCAATGAATAGCATGATTTGGAATGAAGAAAAAGGTCAAACTAGATACATAATGACAATTGAGTTTTATAGCAATGACAAAAGATTACAGATATTCTAAGTAAACGTCTGTAGACACAAAGTTCATTAAAGTAGAATTGTTCAGTTTTGAAGGAAAGAAAGATTCTTTCTTGCAGAGTTTGCAGTCAAGTGAGACAAATCTTTTGTTTGTGTGCATGGAGTAGTAATAGTAATAACTTACTGGTTGTTGAACTTGATGTGGTCTGGGTTCCAAAACATATCCACATTGTAATTGGGCTGTGACTACTGACGAGAGAAAAAGAGGATTTTCTGCATGATCCCAGATTATTTATAGTTTTGGCTGGCTCTGACCAGCTTAGACAAGCTAGGACCAGCTAAGACCAGCCAAGACCAGCTATGACTAGCTATGACCAGCTCTGACCAGCTTGGACAAGCTAAGACCAGCAAAGTCCAGCGGCCCGGGTGGAAACACTCGGGTCTCTCCTCCTTCCCCACGTTAAAAACCGACCTTGTGTCACAATCTGACTCAGTGGGGGGTCAAGTAGATACCAAGTGTAGTATCTGTTCTCAGATCGCTCGCTTAATGATCGCCTTTTGGCTGAGATTCGATCACTGATACATGCCTGGCACAGGGATTCATCCCTGCGCTGGTAGTATCGTGGCTATGTCTAGCTCTGACCAGCTTTGACCAGCTTGGACAAGCTAGGACCAGCTAAGACCAGCCAAGACTGGCTATGACCAGCTCTGACTAGCTTGGACAAGCTAAGACCAGCAAAGTCCAGCGGCCCGGGTGGAAACACTCGGGTCTCCCCTCCCTCCCAACGTTAAAAACCGACCTTGTGTCACAAAAGTGTTCTTTTTGTTACAGATGGCTATAAAAAGGCACTGTTGATTATTTATATCTTGGGGCAATAATTGTAAGTAAAATGATACACTAAAATAAGTAACCCAGTAATTGTTTCAAGTTCTCTGAATATGGGTGTCTTTTTAGTTTTTAATATCACAGTAGGACAGATTTATTTTGGTTAGGGTATTTGCTGAAGTCAAAAAATCGTGCTGAATGTCACAAAATTTTCTGAAATGACAACAGTACATAAATATGTGACGTCATCGACATTTTTAGAAGAGACCAATTCCATAGACATGTACCAATGTTTTCTTTATGGTTTTTTAACATCCTTAAAGAAAGGAAAGCCAACGTGTTTTTCTTTCTTACCATATCAAAAACCTGAACTAACATCATTTGAAAATCACTAATTTCGATTAACTGTGTTACTTAGAATGATTACTTGACTACTTATGTAAATGTCAAAAAAGTCTTAGTTGGCAATGACATAAGTGACTTATGGCTATAAAAAGACACTGTTGATTATTTACTGTTAATTTGTTTTAATAATGTACTATTATTTGCATCACGTGGCAATAATTGTAAGTAAAATGATGCACTAAAATAAGTAACCAAGTAATCATTTTATGTTCTCTGAATATTGGCATCATTAATAATGCCTATAATTTTTATACACCTCATTTGTTTGTTTTACCAAATCTTGATTTATACAGATTTTCTAAATTTTTCTTCATATACACGACAACTACACAAGTAAATATTTTATAAGAGAGCATGATCCAAAGTAATGGAAGGAACTAATTGCTGATTCTAGTTCGGGAATGGTTTTACTGAGATTAACAATTCTACTGTTCAACCAAATTTGTGTGGAACATGATGGAAAAAAATGTTATATGAAAGGAACTGAAATACTAAAGTCTGAGGTAATCTATAGCAGGAGGGGGTTTTGAAAAAATTAGGAAACTATTTTGAGAATTATCAGCTCATTTCAGCAATACTGCTGTTTCTTCCACCAATAGGAAATAAAAACAGAATTTTAACTTGGTTGTCACAATGCGATATGCAAGAGTTGTTTCCCTTGTAAACAAAAAACGGGTCACGGTTAACATGTCAAAATCAAAAAAATAACTTTCTCATTTTATAAAGTATTGCAATAAATCATATTTTATCAAATGTTCGATAAGATGAATATTTTAATAGATGAATTTAAATAGATATTATAAAGCACAAAGATATATTATCTAATTTATTAGAACTGACTTATGCATTATTCAAGACTATTAGCCCTGAATGAGCTGTCTATTGTTAATATATGTGGGTATGATGTTTTACATTTCCTGGAATATGTGGTTCCTGACATCAATCATGTGCGTTGTGGTGTAATGGATATTGGCTCGGAGTGAGAACTCAGAGAGCTAAATTCAAGTTGAGTTTGTTAGATTCACTTACATACAAATGCCCTTGGGAAAGGCATGAATCTGCTGTATAAGAGTAAGTGTCGTTGCCGACACTGTGATTTGAAACTAGATCACCAGTGAGTAACATAGGTGATTCCATTATTAAGTAGATCACATGATCATAAAGGAAGTGAATAAATAGGAAGTAGCGTGATGACTATACGATCACTGTTCACTCTTCTTGTCTATCCACTATTGCTATACGTTCACTCTCTCTACTATACTACTATACAGATTACGATTCTCTTCTGATCATTATACTATTAGGCAATTACTACTTGAACAAGTATTACTAGTGTGGATATTATTGGAAGGCATCACTACTAATACCAGCGTCTACAAATTCTCAAATATAACAAGCATTTTTGAAGTGATAATGATCTTTCACTTGACATAGCAAAAATGACAAGTGAAGCCATCCAACATCACAAAGTAGCGACGAAGATTCATAAGGATTCCCCAAAAATCTAACTTTTCTTCCCCCAGCAATGGGTTGAATAGCAGGACAGAGTGGGTTCTTTAACCTTGGTTGGCAACCAGTCTACCACAAAAAGAAATGGCAACCTACTGCGGAAAAAATCTGTCATGTATTAAAAGATACCTGATTGCCCAAGACTGTATCACATATGGCACTTAACTGACTGACTGATATCAATCAAATAATAGACTTCATTTTCTTTATGTGTAGTTCCCCCCACTCAGGACATAGGCGATCATGGCTCACCACAACTTCTTATCTCTTTGTAGCTCTTAATAAACTTGGTCTTTCTGTTATTTTTTGTATTTCAATTATTTCTTCTAAATCATGTTCTGCCATCCATTTACTCAATCTCACTTAGTATGTAAAACAACTTTTACGGCCCATGCCTGGGGAGATTAATCATCTCTCAGTTGCATCTCTGTCTGCAGAGGGTGGTTGTGGGGCTGAGCAATTTTTCTTACCTGCTCAGGTTCCCCCACGTTAAAACCAATCTTGTGCCACATTTTGTTTCAGTGAGGAGACCAGGGTAAATAAAACTAAGTATGTTATGCATTCTGTCTTGCCTATCCTGTGAGCATCAGATTTTCCAAGCCCTCTTTCCTCATTATGGGCCCTAAAATATTAAAACAGTCTCTATTTGATGTTAAGTTTAAAGTTTTTATTTTCTCTAAAACTTTGTCGTTGCTCACATGTTCAGTCCATGGTATCCTCAGCATCCTCCTGTAGACCCACATTTCTGTTGCTTGAATTCTCTTCTTCATCTGTGAGGAGATTGTCCAGCACTCACAGCCATAGAGGAGGACAGTTATCTCATAGCAGTTTAGTACTCTTTTCCTGGTTTCTTCTGAAGATTTTCTATTTCTTAGTACTCTACTTTGCTTTTGGAATGCATCTTTGTCTACCCCAATACATTTTTCAGAGTCACACTTTCCGTTCCCTGTTAAAACATTTCCCAGATATTTAAATTTTTGTATTTGTTTGATATTAGTATCTCCGATTTGCACTTTGGGCTCATCCTTTTGCTAACAGCCGTGCATTCTGTTTCGTTGCGTTTGATGTTTAATGCTATTCATGATGACGGTAGTCTTTGAGTATAGAATCCAGAGGTTGGCAGTGAATATTTCGAAGACAGTAGGGAAGCGTAGTTCAGGTTAGCAGTGGATATCCCGATAAAGTAGCAGAGCGTAGTTCTTCCTTCTGTTCTGGTCATCTTTGGTTCTGACAGGTTCGCATTGGACATTCGGAGAGAGTAACCAAAATGGCCGCCGTTATATAAGATGGATTGAATATTTTACGCCTTCTGATTGGTTAACCTTCATTTGGTGGAACTATAAAGTGAATCCAGTGATTTGAGTTTTCTCACTAGTACATACATAATGGTACACAAAATTGTAACATTTAATCCTTTATTCTTGCTGTCATTCATTATCTTCTGTAGGAATTTTTGTAGTTTTCTTTCTAAATCTGCTATCAATGCTGTTATCTGTATATCTTATGTTGTTAAGATTGTGGCCACCAATAATGAATCCTGGTAGGACTTCTAGTTCTCTCAGAATCGCCTCACTGTATAGGTTGAATAAGTCCGGTGAGAAGACACATCCTTGTCTTACACCCCTTTCTATTTTTGTATATCTGCTGAACTCATTTTCTATCCGCATTTTGCTGCCAGCATAGTTTCTTGATTATTCTAATATCCTTACGAAATATGTCAAAGTTGCTGAGCAGTTCCAATAGATATTTGTGGCATATTTTATTGAACACCATTTTGTGTAATTTCTAAAACACAACTACCCATCCTTCTACATTTGTATTGCTCTTTCTGATAACATTTTGAGCCTAACCGTTCCTTTTTCCAGTGTCTTTGACAAACCTGCACTGTTCTGGTCTTTTTTTAACAGTCTGATTTGGCTGCACACTTTATTCATCCATTTCATTATGTGGCTCATGAGGCTGATTGTCCAATGCAGTTCACATTCGTTTGCACCTGCCTTCTTAGGCAGTGTTATGAAAATGGATCTAATTAGGTCTTCTGGTATATCACAATTGATCCTCTTTCATCGTTAAATTTTGCATTACATCTCTGTCAAGAAGTCATATCGCTTAATAATCTGAATTGTTATTGGAGTACAATTCCATTCAATAGAGTTTTGCTAAAATAAACTGGCCATGTCTGAATCTAGCGTCTTTAAGTGAAAAATCAACTTTACATTTTTATAAAATGTAAAATAAAACAAGGGTTGTCTTAAATCAATTTTTTCTTTGCCAAGTTAACAGCCATTTTCTTCAATATCTGTCTATATTTCTGAGATGATGTGTTATGTACACTATTTACATTATTCGGAATATTGTCCTCATCTTTGTCGCCATATTTATTACAACGTTTCGGCCATTGTACACTTCGGCCTTCTTCAGGTGTTTGGAATGTTGAACTAAACCCAATGATAACAGCAAAAATTGCAATATGAGCACTGGTAAAAAAAATGTGGTGAAGACATTAGGTTTATAATACCCAGAAATTCATATACAGATGTCCTCAAGATGGCACAGTGGATAAAAGTGTTAGTTAGATCCAGTGACAGGACCCAAGGATTGTGAGTTCAATGGTGGAGAACTTGGAGAGGGGAATTAACAGGAGATAACTGATAACTGACATCCATTAAACATGGCACGTGGAACTAGAACAGTCTACCCCAGCAAGCGAAATAAAGAGTTCAGTTCAACATTTCAACCACCTGAAGAAGGCCGGAGCATACAATGGCTGAAATGTTGTGATAAATATGGTGACAAAGATGAGGACAATAGTCCGACTAATGTAAATAGAACCATTTTCTTTTGTGGTAGGGGGATGTAATTAGTACCATAAAAAATGATTATCATTTGGATTCAAACATCATGGCTAGCCTGAAATTTTGGCCCAAATTATTAAGCAGACAACTTGTCTTCTCTGGAATGTAAACTGTGTGTTCTTTGATAGACTCTTACTTTTTCCAATATTATTATGAATGATCAGGCACCTAACACTGAAATTCGTTCCTGAATGATAATTTAAGTAACATCACTGACTTTGATTTGTGTATCATTTAATAATTGTGCTTGCCCGTACCAGCATTCATTGCAGTAACAGTCATAAATATGAATGTTGGTCGTTATTTTAAGAAGTAAGGAGGTACAAATAAAAAATAGAAAATTGAAAACTTTTCCATTTCACTAAAACAGCCATTAAACACTTCTACCCTTCTTTCAGTTACCAAGTAGCATCTTTGATGTGTCTTTTGCATTCTCACATCATCAAAACAGAACAGTCCATTATTTATGAGGTATTAAAAAGAAACGTTAAACACTTCTATCTTTCTTTGTTTTGCTGAAACCAAGTAGCATCTCTGATGAGTCTTTCCAGAACAGTCTATTATTTATGAGGTATTGGTAAGGTGTAATTAAGGGAGAGATAAGCACAATTATTATATGATGACTGCTATTGCAATATTTTGTTAAAGTTGTTAAGCTCAAATACTTAATGAGGCAATACGGGAATTTATACAATTATTTTATTGTAGAACTCTCCATGAGATTACTCAATCATTAACTTAAGAATTAAGATTCATCAGAAATTTATAATGGGAAAACTATGAATTTTTTTCATAGGTTAAAACTAATCTATGTTAATATTCATGGGTCCAGCCACATATTTCATTTATAAAAATAGGAAAAAAATGTATATTTTTGTGGGTTCAGTTAAAAAGATTGAGGGGGACAACAAGGCACCCCACCCCACAAAAAAATGTGATGAGAGATAATCAGTGGGATATAAAACCAAAACCATTTTATTAAAATAAAATAAAAGCAAATTTTACTAAATATTATGGGTACACAAATTTGGTGGTTTTGGCACCCAGAAAAGGGAGTAATAAATTTCTGGACAAGTAACTTATTTATTCTAAAATAAGGTTCAATGGTAGTTTACAATCAAAATCAAATACCACAAGAAAATTGCCAGTGTATATAAAACAATACAAATTATAAAGAAGGTACAATAAAAGTGTTTCAGTGAGGTTGAACCCAGTTAAAAGAGTAGATTTACCTTCATGGTATGAAATGTGAATGTTCTTAATAGTTCTTATGATTTGAAGTGAATTGTCAAAGTTTGTGACAGAATTTGTGCCTTCAGAGTTTAGAGTCTTCAATGTAGAGCATTGTTTTGAGAATAGTACTTGTTCTCTGTCATGAAAACGGCTATTTTCTTATAATAGTCAGAGTGAAAATAATACTTAATTGTCATGAAAATGACAATTTGGTTGCCAAGACTTCCTTGAGGAGAGGTTTCATGGCTGCTTTTTTGAATCCATGCTTGGTTAAGTTTTCAGGTGTTTTTAGAAGGCTCCATGTCTCCTACTGCAAAGTGCAATAAGAAAATATTAAGAGGTGCTTGGTCTCAGGAAAACAGTGTGACCTACATTTGCTGACAATGGGGAAATTTTGGCCCTGTCATGATTGCAAGTGCTTGCACCACATACATTGAAAAGACCTGTCATTGTAAAGTACAGAAATAATAAATGAAATATTAGTTTGACCAGAAAGCCCTGGCTCAGGAAGCGGAAAGAAAACAACAAAATTTTATGGAGTAACACCAACATTTATTCTTCAAAATAAAGTCCATCATTCTCGACGATCTTCTGTCAGTGATCAGCCAGCATCCAAATCTGTCCCAGATACCAGTCCGCTGGCTTTGAATCAAAAAACTGTAAACACGCTTACTTGAGCAAAAGTGTTGAATCACAGAGAAAGTGTGCCATTGAGTGAAATAGGCCATAGTCATTCGTAGCAATATTGGGACTGAATGGTGGATGTGGAAGAGTCTCAACACCGTTCATCTGTTTGAACTTCTCCTTAGTCAACCTGGCAGTGTGTGACCTCGCATTGTCTTGCTGAAACAAAGCCTGACCTCAATTGGCCAAAGCAGGATACGCCGCCTTTAGCCTGTTCTATACACGGTCTAGCTGCTAGCAATACAGATTAGCATTGATGGCGTGACTATGTGGGACAAGCTCGAAATGCAGTACTCCTTGGAAATTCCACCAGACAGAGATCAAGATTTGTTGTTTTCTTTTCGTTTTCTAATTGAGTCAGAACTTTCTGACTAACCTAGTAGATGACACTGATGTTGAAAGCTGGTCGCATTTCCAAATTTGGTTATGCTGTTTTGTTTCTGTTCACTTTGATCAGAATTGATCTCACTTCAGGTCCTTCCATGATTTTGTGTATATTATTGTTTTCCTTTTTCATCATGCAAGAGTTCTCTGACACAATCATTCTATCTCTGGGTTATTTTTTCTTTCTCTATTCTGGGCATTCCCTCTTTAAATTTTATCCATCATGTTGAGGAGCACATCTTTTGTCATGTTATTACTTTTATTCATACTTGTATTCTTATTCTATCTATACACACTTTTCATTGAGTCACTCCTCTTTTGCCTACTTGTATTTTGTCATATAGGACATAAATGAATGAAATGTCCATTTATACAAATAAGCAGAGTTAAAAAAAGTTGAGGAGAGTTAGCATTAGGTCAATTGCCAAGTTTACCACCGTGCAGTAAACCTATTTCATTACTTATCTATGAGTTTGTCTTCCTTATTTATTTCCCTCTGTTATCTCAAAAACACAAGATCCAACACATTTGTTCCTAATGTTTGTGTTGCATATTCTGTATCATTCCTTGGTACTGCTTGCTGTCTCTTTCATCTGTCATCCATTTCTTGTAAGCCTTTACCTGACCTTCCCACTAAGGCAGATTGTTACACAAGGTTGATTTTTTATGTTGGGAGTGCCATATGCATATGGGCAAAGGACAAAGATTTTTGCCCAGTCCCTGCAACCACTGTCACGCTGGCATCAATCCTAGGTTTGGAATCCCCAGAACTGGACCATTTCCCATCTATAATGAGGAGATATGTTTACTCCATTTTTGCATAGATATATTTGCGAGTTAAGAATGTCATATTGGAATTTTGATGGTGTTTACACTTTTTTGAATTTACAGGATCCTACTCTGTACTTGCCAACTATTTCACAGTTTCATTCTTTTTCTACTTTAGAATTGAAACCTCCCATGATGACGTTAATTTCTTGTAATTTGCATTGGGGCTTGGCATTATCCCAGTGTTCTATAGGACTTATATATTTCCTCTTTTGTGCTGTTGGCATGTGTACACCTCTAATGGATATATTAAATGGTTTTCCTTTCAGCTTAACTGAACATACTTTCTAATAAATGTAGTATTTTAAGTGGGCAAACAATTTAGAATCAAAATTAAATCATCTTGCTGTCAGTGAAGCATGACATGAATAAGTTATCAGCAAAAAAAAAAAAAATATTGATTTTTTTTTAAACCCTAAAAAAAAAAAAAATCAAACATTTTTCAGATTTTATTGAACTTTCCAGAAATTATCAGGCAATAAGAAAATATTTTTTCATGATTCTTTTAAAAAATTTTACAGAAATATTTTAGGTCTGTCATTCGATTAAAATAAACAGGGTGTGGCAGAAATGCTTCCCACATATTAAAGGCTGACAAAGAGACCAAGATAACTGCTATTAAAAAAATTATTTCACTGTTGTTTAAACAAAATGCTATAGTTTTTATTCATTTTGTTTTAAAAATGACATCTTCCAAATGGTAGCCTCTATTTGCCATACATTGTTGTGGATGATTTCTAACGTTTTCCATCACCCAGAAGTTAAAAGCACTTCAAGGTTTTCTACGTGGATTACTTTTAATGGCTGAGCCTGTGGTTCTAAAATTTTCAACCCACAACATATAGGTACCACCACTTTTTCACTAAAAAAGGCCCCAAGCTTGATAAAAACAAAATTTCATCATCAAAATGTTTATGTTATTATTAAGAGGAAAGACCAAAGTATTTCTTTTTTTTATTTTATTAAATTTTTTAATCCTTCCTACCACATTCAAAATTTAGGTTAAAAATCTTGATTTTTTTTTTTCATCAGCAGTGGGCTAAATATTACTATTTTAGCACCTTTTTTCCAGTAAAATAACATACTGATTTGGAAATTCTTTCAAAAAGTCAAATAATTCTTGAATTTTAATGATGCTATCAGAAATTATTCACAAAGGAATTAAATTATTTTTGAAATTATGATTTTTATAAAATCTTGGTAAAAATATTATTTTTTTTTTACATCTGTTAGCTCTGTTTCCTCTTCTTTCTGCTAATTCTATTACTTTGCGTTTAAAATTTGCACTATAACTCACATGTTTTTAACGACATTTTGGCGGTAAAATAAAATGTTATATTTATCAGGAAAACCACATGATAATTTTCAACATTATTTTAGCCATTTAATTTTATTCTTAATGTCAAGGTCGACAAAATGTCTTTGTAATTATTTTTTTGCTGTTTTTTGACAAAATTTTTAGATGCGTATTATACATAGGGAGAGATATATTTCTTAATTTTTAGATCATTTGTTGGGGTGCGTACTATTTATGGGTGCGTATTATTTTTGAGAAATTACAGTATGTTCATTTCCTTACGGTCAAAAAGAAGAACATTCTAACTTCCATTTCTTGATAAGTAATTACAGTTAAAATTTGTGTATCCTACGTTTAGATAAATATCATTTTATTTGAAAATGCAACAATCTTTTTTCTCATTTTTTTCTTCAACAAACAGCGACCCATGGAATCTTTCCCCAACAAATGGTGATGATCCAATGAGAAACAAACACTGCATCATTTTGTTCCCAAGAACTTGTGAATGCCAAAACAAACAGCATTTTTCTGCTTTTGTGCCTAGCTATATTAGCAGACCACAAATTCAACTAACTTATCACATGATAGAGGAGACTACAACCATGTAACCCATGGAGGCCACATTAACAATGAACCTTCCAACATTCAACTCCACTAATATGGTTCTTGCAACTACAAGCAATTTTCAACGCAAAGAAAATTACACCTCAGCATCTACAATATTGCTATGTTGTCAAAAAAACAACCTCCTGAAATAGCCGTAGAGGTGATGGACTTACTTGAAACTATGCCCGAAGACCATCCATATAACATTTTATGGCAAGCAATAATTAAATGTCTGGGAAAATCTAAAGAAAGTATGCTACGTGATTTATTTAACAACGTAGAACTAGGTGACAGAACATCTTCTCAATTACTACGCCACATGAGGTCACTTCTTGGAGAAAATGGCGAATTCTATTCTAAAAAGGATATGGCTAGATAAATTACCCACAACGACCATACAAATTTTTGCACCTATATCAGAAGATGAAAACCTATAGGGCAGTGGCTCTCAACCACTATGTCATGGCATACATATATACATGTGTGTGGAAGTTGTAATGGTACAGTAATAATATTTAAATAAGTGAATAAATATTAAACTTTTTTATCCCACATTAGCTAAAAAGGCTTTATCAGTTTTATTGAAATCTTCTATTTCTTATTTCTGTAAATTCGGCTTCTCAACCCTAAATAGCATCAAAAATAAGTAGCGAGAAAGACTATGCTCAACTGAAGAAGAAATGAGGGTCTGCTTATCACCCATTGATACATTTTGGATTTCAATACAAGAGAGATATCCCACATTAGCTAAAAAGGCTTTATCAGTTTTATTGCAATCTTCTATTTCTTATTTCTGTAAATTCGGCTTCTCAACCCTAAATAGCATCAAAAATAAGTAGCGAGAAAGACTATGCTCAACTGAAGAAGAAATGAGGGTCTGCTTATCACCCATTGATACATTTTGGATTTCAATACAAGAGAGATATCCCACATTAGCTAAAAAGGCTTTATCAGTTTTATTGCAATCTTCTATTTCTTATTTCTGTAAATTCGGCTTCTCAACCCTAAATAGCATCAAAAATAAGTAGCGAGAAAGACTATGCTCAACTGAAGAAGAAATGAGGGTCTGCTTATCACCCATTGATACATTTTGGATTTCAATACAAGAGAGATATCCCACATTAGCTAAAAAGGCTTTATCAGTTTTATTGAAATCTTCTATTTCTCATTTCTGTAAATTCGGCTTCTCAACCCTAAATAGCATCAAAAATAAGTAGCGAGAAAGACTATGCTCAACTGAAGAAGAAATGAGGGTCTGCTTATCACCCATTGATACATTTTGGATTTCAATACAAGAGAGATATCCCACATTAGCTAAAAAGGCTTTATCAGTTTTATTGAAATCTTCTATTTCTTATTTCTGTAAATTCGGCTTCTCAACCCTAAATAGCATCAAAAATAAGTAGCGAGAAAGACTATGCTCAACTGAAGAAGAAATGAGGGTCTGCTTATCACCCATTGATACATTTTGGATTTCAATACAAGAGAGATATCCCACATTAGCTAAAAAGGCTTTATCAGTTTTATTGAAATCTTCTATTTCTCATTTCTGTAAATTCGGCTTCTCAACCCTAAATAGCATCAAAAATAAGTAGCGAGAAAGACTATGCTCAACTGAAGAAGAAATGAGGGTCTGCTTATCACCCATTGATACATTTTGGATTTCAATACAAGAGAGATATCCCACATTAGCTAAAAAGGCTTTATCAGTTTTATTGAAATCTTCTATTTCTTATTTCTGTAAATTCGGCTTCTCAACCCTAAATAGCATCAAAAATAAGTAGCGAGAAAGACTATGCTCAACTGAAGAAGAAATGAGGGTCTGCTTATCACCCATTGATACATTTTGGATTTCAATACAAGAGAGATATCCCACATTAGCTAAAAAGGCTTTATCAGTTTTATTGCAATCTTCTATTTCTTATTTCTGTAAATTCGGCTTCTCAACCCTAAATAGCATCAAAAATAAGTAGCGAGAAAGACTATGCTCAACTGAAGAAGAAATGAGGGTCTGCTTATCACCCATTGATACATTTTGGATTTCAATACAAGAGAGATATCCCACATTAGCTAAAAAGGCTTTATCAGTTTTATTGAAATCTTCTATTTCTCATTTCTGTAAATTCGGCTTCTCAACCCTAAATAGCATCAAAAATAAGTAGCGAGAAAGACTATGCTCAACTGAAGTAGAAATGAGGGTCTGCTTATCACCCATTGATACATTTTGGATTTCAATACAAGAGAGATATCCCACATTAGCTAAAAAGGCTTTATCAGTTTTATTGAAATCTTCTATTTCTTATTTCTGTAAATTCGGCTTCTCAACCCTAAATAGCATCAAAAATAAGTAGCGAGAAAGACTATGCTCAACTGAAGAAGAAATGAGGGTCTGCTTATCACCCATTGATACATTTTGGATTTCAATACAAGAGAGATATCCCACATTAGCTAAAAAGGCTTTATCAGTTTTATTGAAATCTTCTATTTCTCATTTCTGTAAATTCGGCTTCTCAACCCTAAATAGCATCAAAAATAAGTAGCGAGAAAGACTATGCTCAACTGAAGTAGAAATGAGGGTCTGCTTATCACCCATTGATACATTTTGGATTTCAATACAAGAGAGATATCCCACATTAGCTAAAAAGGCTTTATCAGTTTTATTGAAATCTTCTATTTCTTATTTCTGTAAATTCGGCTTCTCAACCCTAAATAGCATCAAAAATAAGTAGCGAGAAAGACTATGCTCAACTGAAGAAGAAATGAGGGTCTGCTTATCACCCATTGATACATTTTGGATTTCAATACAAGAGAGATATCCCACATTAGCTAAAAAGGCTTTATCAGTTTTATTGAAATCTTCTATTTCTCATTTCTGTAAATTCGGCTTCTCAACCCTAAATAGCATCAAAAATAAGTAGCGAGAAAGACTATGCTCAACTGAAGTAGAAATGAGGGTCTGCTTATCACCCATTGATACATTTTGGATTTCAATACAAGAGAGATATCCCACATTAGCTAAAAAGGCTTTATCAGTTTTATTGAAATCTTCTATTTCTCATTTCTGTAAATTCGGCTTCTCAACCCTAAATAGCATCAAAAATAAGTAGCGAGAAAGACTATGCTCAACTGAAGTAGAAATGAGGGTCTGCTTATCACCCATTGATACATTTTGGATTTCAATACAAGAGAGATATCCCACATTAGCTAAAAAGGCTTTATCAGTTTTATTGAAATCTTCTATTTCTTATTTCTGTAAATTCGGCTTCTCAACCCTAAATAGCATCAAAAATAAGTAGCGAGAAAGACTATGCTCAACTGAAGAAGAAATGAGGGTCTGCTTATCACCCATTGATACATTTTGGATTTCAATACAAGAGAGATATCCCACATTAGCTAAAAAGGCTTTATCAGTTTTATTGAAATCTTCTATTTCTCATTTCTGTAAATTCGGCTTCTCAACCCTAAATAGCATCAAAAATAAGTAGCGAGAAAGACTATGCTCAACTGAAGTAGAAATGAGGGTCTGCTTATCACCCATTGATACATTTTGGATTTCAATACAAGAGAGATATCCCACATTAGCTAAAAAGGCTTTATCAGTTTTATTGCAATCTTCTATTTCTTATTTCTGTAAATTCGGCTTCTCAACCCTAAATAGCATCAAAAATAAGTAGCGAGAAAGACTATGCTCAACTGAAGTAGAAATGAGGGTCTGCTTATCGTACATTCGACCAAACATTGAAGAAATCACAAAAAACAACACCAGGCACTGGTTTTGCATTAAAGCTCTACAGATACTTAAATAAAAACATTGAAATAAAGTAAATTCATAGTTGTGTATGTATTTTTTTTTTAAATATGGTTTTATTTTATAACATTTAACTATATGCTCTTTAAAAATTTTTCTAAGTGTGCCATGATGTTTTCATTTGGTCCTAGGTGAGCTGTTGCTTAAAAAGATTGAGAAACACTGTACTACATAGATAGATAAATAGTCTATAGGCCAAAAAATTTGGGGACATTGTCCAGATTTTGAAGAACCACCTATAAATTGAATGTTGCATGTTTTTTTTTTCAAAATGAATTTACTAACTCACTTCACTCCTGAATGGTTTTATTTTATATTCAATAATAATAATAATAATAACAATAACAAAATTAATAATAATAATAATAATAACAAAATTAATAATAATAATAATAATAAAATTATTATTAATAATAATAATAATAATAAAATTAATAATAATAATAATAATAATAACAAAATTAATAATAATAATAACAAAATTAACCTATTTCTGCATAAAGTTTCCTCAAAATTGTATCCCTTTTTGCCAAATCTACCATGCTGATATCCTGATAACATAAAACACTGTCTTTATAATTGATAACAGATATTTATTAGACAAAGTCAGTATAGGCAAAAGGCTACTTTCATGGAGGAATCAGTGAGACACAAATTATACAAAGTGTTTTACAATGAGTAATAATAGATACTCATACAAATTTGATTAGCAGTTGTTCTTAGATGTTAGTGATTGACAATTGAAAAACAAATAATGACAAAGAAAAGTTGATTAAAAACTTCTTTAGAGAAGTGATATGTGAGGACCCACTTGACTGTAACAGATTTCATTGGGTGTGGTGAACAAGCAAGTGTTAAGTGGCTCTTTATAGGGAGAAGTCTCAAGTGGTGTACACTTGTGTTTTAAATTCGTGTATCTGAGAAGTCCAAATCACAGTTATTAGAGAAATATTTCTTCTTTGAAAAATTCAAAATCATTTTGCAAATCTTTTCAGTTTTTTTTGTTTTGTTTTTTTGAGAGAGAGATTTTTTTTCCAAGAAGTGTTCACATACATTTTGTTAATTTCCTTGTTACCATAATATTTAATCTGACCATTTCTCTAGTCTTCTGCAGGTGTACAATTTCTCTTCGAAGGAGGTGAAGTGTCTTTTTCTTTTCTTTCAGATAGAACACACCGGAAAACTAAATGAAAGAAAATGGAGATAAATTTACTGACAAGATGTGTCCTTTACGCCAAAACTCACACCACTAAGTGGCAAGGATAAATTAGCAACACATGCAAATCAAAGAATGAGTTCTTGGGATAAGAACTTTACTCAAATTTATAGAAAGCACTGTGATGGGCTTACAAAGTTAAGCAATGTCAAGCCTGGCTAGTAACTAGATGGGTAACCACTTATGAAATGCTGTAAGCTTGAATATGTGGGTGGTCTAACAGATAACGGCTCAAAATTGGAAATCAGAGAGTCATGTTCCAATTCCAGTCAGGTTTGTTATATTCACTTATGGACAAATAACACTTGAGAATACCTCTTCTCCCTCCACCTATGGGTTAATTAGTAAAACACGTATCAGTAAATCATTATTATCTTCAAAACATTCTTACAATCTAAAAATTTTTTTCTGGCTTTAAAATTGTCATATTGTATGCAAATTAGATAGACAAGTATAAATAGAGAACAACTGTCAAACATAGGGTGGCTGCGCCTAGCAAACCGGGTTGCTATTCAGGACATGGAGAACTTACTATGACTGCTACTACGCAGAGAGATATGCAAAACATAACAAAAATAACCAGCAAAAGGTTGATAAACCATAAAAACAATCAATCATAAGAATAACGGTTACAAAATGAATGAAATTGACAAAACAATTTTTGGAATGATACATCCTAAAATTGTAAATGGGATCTACAGAAGTTTATTTTTCTTTTTTCATTTATTTTAAAAATGTAATAGGTTTTCATTAGAAATTTCAATATTTTCCTATCTTAAAAGAATATTATTTATTTCACTTTAGGAAGAAAGCAAAAGGATTTTTTTTTACTGTGAAGAGAGAGTGGGAGAACAGAGGATGTCATCTCTCTTTTCTTTTCTTTTTTAATCAATTCACCCCAAACAAGGTGATAGTGCCACTAAAACTTTAGAACAAACCAGAAGCCCAATCCTAAATAGGAAACAAGGCTTAAACCGCTACCTCTGTTCAAAAGGTCGGGTAGGAGAGTGGACCAGATGATAGGCAAACCTATTCACTCTTATTGAGGAAAAAAAAAAATTAATAAATAAAATTTCAGAGTTTAAACAGAGATGTTAGAAGTATAGAATTGAAGTAGACTTTAAAAGGAACCAGAAACCCAATCCTAAACAGGAAACAAGGGATAAACATTGCTGTACCATACCTACATCCCTCTATGCGCAACTGGTGAATCTTGTGTGTTGTTCATGTCCTAAGTATTATCGTTCATTACCAACCTTCATGTGATTATTCTATTCAGTAACCTTCCCTAGGTTACAACAAACATTTACTCCTGTTCAAAAGACCAAAGAGGAGTATGAATTGGACAACAGATGAACCCATCTACTCCTATTGAGGAAACAAATAAATAGTAAATAAAATTTCAAAGTTCTGGCAGAGACATTAGAATTATAGAGCTGAAGTAAACTTTAGAATGAACTGGAAACCCAACCCTAAACAGAAAACAAGGGATAAACCTCTACTACTGTTTAAAAGATCAGGGAGGAGTGTGTACTGGATAATGTTCACCTCTGCTGTAGTCAGGTACTGAACTCACAACATGGCCCAGTGGATGAAAGTGTTGGTTGAATTAATCCAGTGAGTTGACCGAAAATAGTTGAGAGTTCAACACTTGGCCCAAAACTTGGAGAGTTGAGTTACTAAAGGGAAATAATTGAAACTGAGATATCCAGAAAAGGCATGGCATGTGGAACTAGAACAATCTACAAATGTGGACTAAATAAAGGGTTCAGTTTGAAATTCCAGTGTATATATCACCTGAAGAAGGCCAGAGCATATAATGGCTGAAATGTTGTGAATATGACAATAAAGATGAGGACAACAGCCTGAACAATGTAAATAGTGTAAAAAGTTCAATAACTAATTCCATTTCTTCTGGTTTCTTTTAGCTTCTTTTCCTTCTGTTTCTTTTTTTTTTTTTTTTTTTGTTTCTTTCGTAAGAAACAGCCAAATTTATCCATTGGTGACAGCCAAAATTCTTTCTTATTCATACCCTCTGAAATCCGTCTTTCCGTCTGTCTCCTCCTAAATACTTCTCATTGATCTATCCTTCTGATTTTTCCAACTAACTCAATCCCTTACATCAGCCCCAATAGGCTCTAGACTAGAATCCCAAGTTTTAAATTGCATGGGAGGAAGTCACCATCCTTATTGGCTAAGAAATCCAAAAGTGTACCTCGTTTTGAAACTTAAATAACTATCTGCCCTAAATTGGCAGCTTTTGTTTGAGCCATTCTATTTTTAAAAAGTTTTAAAAAAAAAAAAGAAAAGTGTTACATATCAAATTTACTAGTTAGGTTTTTACTAACCATCTGGCTTTAATTATTTTAAGCACTTCTCTTAAAAGCAAGTATAATAAAGAAACCTAGTCTATTATAATATTTCTTTTTTTATTTTCACTTTTTTATTAATCATTTATTTAATTTACATATTTTTAATAGAAATTTTTATAGAAGAGCAATAAAAAAAAATGCCTTAAATTAAAAGAAAAAAATGAGCTTAATTATAAGATTTTTTTTTGTTTTTATGACTGACTAGCAGCATGGCACGGCGTTGCCCATGCTTGATTACAAAATCGTACGACTCATACAGCAATTGCTATCACTTGACTTAAAATATTTTTCCCCTTCCTTGCCTTTAAAGGAGTGCCCTTTGCCATGCTGATGTTGCCTTACTTCTTGCCTATCTCACACTGCAAATTTTTTCTAAGCTCTATACTAAGCATTAAATCTGTTACAAAAAAAGAACTAAACAAAATGAACACAAAATGGTCAGCTTTAAAAAAGGACTCGTAACTGGAAAAACTGAATGAAAAAAGAATGTTAACAACAAATACTTTTTCACACCCAATCCAGTTCTGCAGAATCAGAATCAACGTTGAGTTTAAGCAAGCGAATGAGCCAATTGGAGTAAAGTGCCATGCAGATTTAAATTTTTCCCACTTGTGACGAATGCAGCTATCGATTTTCTTTTTGCATGCTAGCATGCTAGTTAACATTCATGTCAGTCAGCTGTTGGCTCTCATGCTGGCCAATAGAATCTTCCTGCCTATTCGTGGCAGCCAGCTATAGGCTCTCACTCTGGCCAGTAGAAAATGGCCGCAAACTACATGAAAACTGCCGTAGAAGCATAAAAAAATCGATTATTTCCACTATTGATGGGAGTTGGGAAATGCAAAGTCGGTCTTGGCCTTCTTACTAACTTGGAGCATGTGCATGTAAATTTTAGTGCCAATCCGTCAAACATTGCGGCCGTGCATTCATTACACACACACACACACACACACACACATCCTGCCTTTTATAGATAGAGATACAAAAAGTAGTTGCTTTATGTTTGTTTTTTATTTTGTTTTCCACCTGGGTAGTATTGGCGAGTAAATTATTAAAGTTACTTTTGTCTTTCAGTTAACCATGTCCAGAGACCACAAATTAAGACCAAACTTACAAAATAAGCTAATTGACCTGCAAAAAAAAAAAAGAAAAGATGTTAATCAAAAAAAGTAAGTACCCTATTACTAATTAATTTTAGCTTTGTATGTCACAAGGCCATCAGTATAAATCACACAATGAGGATTGAAGCTGATCAATTTGTGAATTAGTTTTAATTTTATATCCCACTAAACTTGACTTAGACCAGTACAAATCTCAAGGTTAACTCAATGAGGACTAAACTTGCTGTACAAAATTAGTTTACAAGACAAACTTACTAACCATTAAGCTACAGTAGGTACTCAGTAGATGTGCTGGAAGTGTAATGATTATCAGTTGAAAAAGTGGAATCAGCGGGCCAAGTTCAAATTCCAGCCTAATCTGATACATTCACTTTCTCACTAATGCCCTTGGGAAAGGCATGAAACTATGTGTTAAATAGCAGGATAGACTGTTCTCTTTCTAGCGTTTAGTACTAGACAGTCTAATAGGACAACTATGAATTCAAAACCAGTTGGGGGTCAAATCCACCCCTTAAAAATTGACAAAAACCACAGCCATAGCACTCAATAAGTAGTACTCATTACTGTATGAGAATGGAGTCACTTTCTACAATTATTTTCCTGGTTGAGTTTAATCTAACACAAGTATGGTACAAGGCCACCAGTATGGGTAACACAACTAGAACTGAACTCTCACTACTAACTAATTAGTCTTTACTGACCATGATAATATAATAGATAGTCAGTTATTTATTATATCTAAGTCTGGTACAAGACCATAGTAAAAACGTGCCCAACAAAAATTACACCCATTACATTAGAAAACTGGCTTGCAAAACAAGTTAGTTGACCATTCTAAAAATGTATAATATCTTACTCAGCTTCGTCTGACACAAGTAGTTGTGAAGCACTCAGTAAAGATAGAACATGACACTAAAGAACTGGTTTGCAAATAAAACTTATGTGCCATCATACCAAAGGCATGTGCCATATTCTCCCTTAAAGTTAGCTTAGTTTGATACACTGTAATAGCAGTGATGCCTCCAGTATAAATTATAATGTTAAAGAAGTAGCCTATAATTATTAATTGCTTTGTCTATCATAACCACACAAACAAATAGTGTAATGGTTAACAAGCTTGTCTTGTTAAATCAATTATAACTGAATAGTGAGTTCCATCCTAACTGGGTGCCCCATACTTCCAGTCATATGCCACATCTAATCATGGGCACTCCAATGTGGTGTAATGGTTGTCTCACCAAATCAATTAAGATGGAATAGTGAGTTTGATCCTCACTGGGTGCCCAATACTTTTGGCCTTGTTCCACATCTAAGCTATGCTTAGAAAACTACCGTAACCACACACACACACACACCTATATAGACTATGCCAAATGTCTGTAGTCACCCTTTGGATTTCAAAGAATCACCTAAAAATTGAACATTTTTTTGCCTTTTTCAAAATTAATTTACTATTTCAATTCAGACCAGAGGGACTTTCTCTTTTTGAAGGGTTTTAGCATTTATTCAATAATAATAACAAAATTAACTCTTTTGTAATGTAACCTTTTTGTAATGGATAGTGGCGTGGAATGAGAACTCAGAGAGCTGAGTTCAAATCTCAGTTGAGTTCGTTATTTACGCACAAATACCCTTAGGAAAGGTAAAAATCCATCTCTTTTCCTCCCAGCTATGGGTTGAATAGCAAGACAGATATCTTCAGCCTTGTTTGACAACCAGTCTACCACAGAAAGAAATGGCAACCTACTGTGGGAAAAATTTTCACCTTTGTCAGTCATGCATCAAAAGATACATGACTGATGAGGCAGAAGATTTATCGAAAGATACATGATAGCCCAAGCATGTATCATGTTTGGCACTTGACTGACTGACTGCATAAAGTTTCCTATAAGATTTGAACTCTTATCTACCTTGCTGACTAATGGTATTCTTAGGGTTGGTGGCTTTTAAATTTTAGGCAACACCCCTCTCTAAAAAGGTGGACATCATGCAGGAATGGGTTGAATAGTTTCAGTTTAAAAATCCATTGTTCATATCATGTTTGTCTCATTAAATGTGGATTTAGTTAATAGAAAAATCCTTTTTTTCTGATGATGCTGTTTTGCAAATCATGTTAAAACCTAATTTTTTTTCGAAACTGTTATTTTTATTTGCCATTCTGACGGATTCTCATCCAAATGGAAAATAAAACATAACATATATTCCTCAAAAAAATACACATTACAACAAAAAAAGTTTGCGGTTTCTCTGTTCTTTTTAATGTATACACTTTTCTCACATTGGAACAACTATGAACTTTTCCCTATATATATATATATATATATATATATATATGTATATATATATATATATATATATATATATGATAGACTCTCCTGTTAAGTTCAGTGTATGAGGTTCCAATGACCACCTACTAATTATCTGCATGCCTATGATGGGCATGACTTTTGAGGCCAGCTCAAAAATTGCACAAAAGATCACAAACAGTTTTCAGGTAGTTGAATGATGCTTACTGCTTGAACGATACTCTGATCTCTTCATAGCTACCTCTTCAAAGTTCTTGAATGGAATGTTGATGCAAGAAAGGTTGCTTTTCAGTTTATCTTTATACCTGAACCAAGGTCTACCAAATTTTATATGACCCCTATGGAGTTCACTGTAGAAAAGAACATTTGGTATATGATCATCACTCATCTTTGCCACATGGCCAGCCCAACGCAGTTGTGATTGCACTATGAAGGTCTTGATGGTACCACTCTTGCATTTCTCAAAAAGGTCAGCATTTGACACTCAATCATCAAATGTCAGGCCACAGATTGTACGGAAACAGCCTTTATGGAAGACATCTAATCAATTAGTGTGCCATCTATAGTTTCAGAGCCATACAAGAGAGTTGACAAAAAGACAGCTTTGTACACTTGGATTTTAGTCCAGGTCTTTATTCCCCTTTTGTCCCACAACCTATGATACAGCAAACCAAAAGAAGCGTTGGTTTTTGCAGTGCAATTAACAATCTCGTCATCATTTGATGAACTTGAATTTACCATGCTCCCGAGTTATTTGAAAGATTCCACATACTTGAGATTCTTTCAAATATATATATATATATATATATATATATATATATATATTTATTGTATTGGTGCAGTAGATCATTATTCAAACATATATTGTTAAATATAACTGACAACGAATGTCTATTATGTTTGATCATGAGCCGTTCTAAGCTTCGTATAGTTGCTTTAATTTCGGTAGAAAATAAAGATAAAACCTGTCCAACATTTGGATATTTTCATTATGCTGTTCCTTGATCTAAGCTTTCAACTCACATAAGCCGTCATCAGAGTGGTTACATGGACATTTCAATAAAGATATTCACCATCAAAGATGATATCCTGTTATGTATACTAGGAACTTTGCTATGCAACGATAACGAATAATTGCATTTATTTTTATGTCAACATAGCAATGTCAACATAAAAACAAATTCAAATTCCCATAAGATAGGTTTCACTTAATTAGCTACTATATTTCCATACTATTCACATCCCTCTAATTCTTCAAATATCGAAAGTATAACTAATTCTAATTTCTATATTACTCCCTCTATAACCTCTTTACACTATATTAATTATAATTTATAAACTTTCTCCTACCCTGAAATCTTCGCAACTCTCTTTCCATTAATCCATTACATCTTTTTATCTAAATATTTTAAAGTTATTTTTAAACCACTTTTTATTCCTCTTTTAAATTAATATTTCATTCTTTATATAACCCCAAATTAATGTCGTACGGTTAATATTCAGGTTTAATTTTATAAAATTTCTTCCCTTTAAGACAAATACCTTCCGCTCTCACCTGAACCGCTGACTCATACCTTTTGTCTGACTGAAACATTAAGGATGAATAAATTCTGGATTAGTTTTATTGACTTTTTTTTAAAGCTTTTACAGTTAAATTTCTATTTCTGACATGAACTCAGTCCACACTGGGGTTGATAAGCCAGTAAACTTATATTTTCACCTGCCAAAATAGGCTATCCCTCATATGAGGCGATTTTGGATTTTATTGTTTATTAATTATATATATATATAGATATATATAATTAACACAGACACACATATATATATATCATTTGTTTTTTTTTAAATATATAATCATTGCAACACTGGAATTCCCATCTTTCAAAACTGAAACTTGAAAATTCAAATTCAATCTTAAAAATTAAACTTAAAATACAAATTTCTATTTGTTATGGGAACTTACCCATAATAATAATGGACTATTCCAAACATTATAAATACTGCGCCTCAAGAAGGAGCAGAGAGGATTAATTGTAAGAACACTGGAATAGTGATACTTGTCGAGACAACATAGTTCACTCTAACCAAATCTGATAGTCACTACTAATACTTCTACTTCTCTGAATATATTTCTGTTTGTAATATATCTGTGTTATTCCATACCTGTGTTCGAGTTATTCTTCATTGGTTCTACCTTGGACCATCACCGTGGTACAAGGAACTCGGACCATAACACTATTCCATTATCGAGCGATGCTAAGAATAACTTTTTAGAAATTGATTCATTTAATTTATAAGTCCAGACAAATTTGATATTTTGAGATGTTGGGGTTAAGGAAAATTCCATCTTTTTGTTTTAGGGGTGTTAAGATTTAAATTATTTAGAAAACTCATGTACCTAATGTATTGTAGCTATCAAGTCAGTCAAGTCACAGTAGGGCTTGGGTATCTGTCTATTGATACAAACTTCCCTTTTTCAAGTAGAAATTTGCAGTAGTATCTATGTTCTAACATATCATCTGGGTTTCAATAGCAATACATTTGGCATTTTAATTTTTTTTCTTCATTTAATTTTTATTTTTATATAAATTTCAATTATGATTTTTTCAAAAGGGGCATTTAAATATTATTGTCACAGATTGAATATTTACATTTTTTTTTCATACCAAAATAAGATATGTTTAATTTATTTACTAATTGAGTACATATGTGTTAATGTTAAAATTAATATATTAGAATCTAATTATGTATTCATAAACTATTTTATTTATGATCAAATATAAATGTTAGTTTCATTTTTTTTTAAATTGACTTATACTTAAGGAAAAAATTTGGTAATGTCTACAAAAACTTGCTATTTCATTTCTTTGATTTAATAAATTTTTATTTTTCAGAAACTTAATATTTAACTTTTCATGTCTGCACATAGAACATAGGTCATTTAAAGATCTACAAGTTCTTGTTTTTTTATTAATTTCCATTTCACTGTTGGTGTTTTATTAGTTTCTTTTAAATGCCAGGAATAATTAATAAAGGATGTCTGGTTGCAGTATTTAGTATTATTGAGGGAGCTTTGGTGTTGGTTCCATCTTAATTTAAATTCATTCTTTGTACATCCTACATAGACTCTAACATCATTAGGATTTTCAATAGATATTGCATTAATAAACTACAGATTTTAGACAATATTTGTTATTCAGAGGGCAATTTTCAAGATTTCTACAGTTACATAATTTTTCTTTATTTTTGTTTATTCTTATTTCAGGATCTATATTTCTTTGATTTTGGTATAAGTATTTATTCATGATTTTGGCATTATGTTTTTTGATAATCCTTTCTAAGTTCTCAGTAGAACTGTAACTTATTTTTAAGGTGTTTTTATTAAAAATTTTGCTGAGTTTACTATTTCCAGAAAAATGTTTTTTGATTAATACAAGGAATTTTTGTCTTAGTTTCCTTATAACCATTTGGTTGAATGGGGGTGCATACCAAATGATTTTTCTACTTCTATTTTTTCTTTGGTTTCTATAATTATTTTTTACATAATTAATATTTGGGCATTTATAACTACTATCTTTTAGAGCTTTAACATAGAAATTGCTATGTTCATAAAATATTTTTTCATTTGCTGAATTAGTGCTTATGCTTTTTTCAATAGATGAAGTTATATGCTTAATTATTGATGGCGGATGATTAGACTTAGTGTGTGTGTATATATATAAATGATTAGCATTGGGTTTTTTGTAAGGTAGGTATATATTTTTCATTAAGTCTAATGTTATATCTAGGAAGTCTACTTTTTTAAAATTAGTATTTACAGTAATTTTCAAGTTTAGGCATTTAAAATCTCTGTTTAATTTTAATATCTATTTTAAAGTTAGTAGACTTATAACCATAAGTCCATCATTTTTATACAGTCTGACGTCATTAATACTAATTTCAGGATGATATTATATAATATAAAAAGACCAATAAGGTCAGAAAACTCTGCAGAGTCCAATGATCCCATTGTGATGTCAAAATGGTCATCAGAGTTTTTAATCCACTGGTTGGCATTATGAATGATTACCGATTTTTTTCACATTCATAATTGTTTTCTTCCTCACCTGTTAGGTCAGAGTATTGGGTAGCAAAATCCAGAGCAGTCATGAAAAGTTCCCTTGATATTGATGGGTAGTATTCTTCAATATCAAACTGTATTAGGGTACAATTTGGTTTCTCCTTTATATTAGTAAATTAAACCAAATTTTACCCTAATACAGTTTGATATTGAAGATTGATGTTACCTCCAGCATCCTGACTCTAGAGTTTCATAAACAGACCCTCCAAGAATTACTCCATCCACTCATCAGGGGTCTCAGCAATTGACAGCTGATACTTCTTGATTTTTCTTTTTTATATGCACTTTTCATTGGTGCAAGTCTTTTTTTTCATAAAAAAACTAAAAGCAAAACAAGCCTAAACTAACCTATTTTGGGGGGGTGCCAATGTTTAATACAGGGTTCCCAATATCCTGATGTCTAACCAACATGAAAATGCCACTCTAAGTCAGCTCCTTTCACTTGACAGATGCATGCAAGACTCGCCCACCTTTTGCCAAATTCTGATGGTGAGAGCCATCACCTTTCTATCCTGATCTTCACTTTAAGCATCAGCTTAAAGAACAAGATCAGTTGGGAACAGGTAAATTTTCCTTCCATCATATTGTCCCGATCATAACTCACATAACATCTAGCAAACACAAGAACACATGCTCAGCCTTAATCAGCAACACTACCACATTGCTACAAACAGAACTGGCTTCAAGGACAAAGACATTTCCATGCAGCATGTGAACTATGATGCTTTCAATAAATTTGCTCAATGGAATTACAACCTTGCAGTGGAAAAACGTGTGATCCAGAGTCTCCATTGACTCACTACAGCAAACACAGTTTGGAGAATACTCCAAGCTCACTGAATAAAGTTTTTTGTTGACCCAGTGGGCCTTTCGCATTACTAGCCAGGTAAGTGATTCCTCATTGCTAGTGAGGCATTTCAACCTAGGCACACAAGGCCATATGGAGTGCGACTCCTGCTTCTTTAAACCAAGCTTACCTAGCAGAATGAACACCCTCACTAACACCTGATATAATGAATGCCTTACAGGACAACACCTGGATTTTGGAGAGGTCATGCATCGCCTGTAAGAGGAATTTGAGAGCTAACCAGCAATCATCATAAAAGGAGCACTTGCCTCAGGGTAAACAATAGGTCTCTTTCTTGCATGAGTGCACACTTCTCAGGGATGGGAAATTCTTACGAGTGTCTTCCTTCCAGAATTGGCTATTCCCATCCAATTTTAATTTTATTTATCAAACATTTTTCTAAATTAAAAAATTACCATAATGCAGAAAAATATGTCATAATGCAGACATGTGTCTTACAACACTGGTGCGTGAAAGGATGATGATAATGTATCTCCTTGGGTGAAAAAATATATTAACATCATTCTTGATAATTTTAGAAATTTAATTTTACTAAAATAAAGCATACTGTGTATATATATATATATATATATATATATATATATATATATATATATATATATATATATATGGTATGCTTTATTTTACATATATATATATATATATATACACACACACACACACCAAATATACTTGAGTATAGAGTTTTATTACCAGTTTTTTATGCCAAAAAATAAGGGTTGTACTATATAAAGGTAATTTTTTCAAAGAAGTTAAAAATCATGCATTTTTGGTGACAAACAGTGTTATATAACAATTTCTATTGGTAACCCACCCAAAATATAGATAGTATTATTGCTAGGGTTCAAATATACTACATAGAGGCCAATGTATTAAACTTAATTTTATTTACCAAAATAAAGTATAATTAGTCTTTTAAAGCAAACAAAAATAAAGATGGCACTTATAATACAGTTTCAAATATCCAAGATAGCACTGAATGTATTAATGAGTTTAATCAAAAGGTTTTGTTTTAAATAAAAATAAAACAGCAAAAAGAAAACAAATTCTGAGGAATTATGGGTAACAGGGACATAGCATGTTCAGCTATACTTCATTGAAGCAACCATTTTGTCAGTCAACTAATTCTGCATTTATTGCTTTGTGATGTTTGATTTTGATGCTTTGACCTTTCCTGTTTTTTCTTTTAATCATAAAAAAGAAACAGCAGCAGCAAATATAAAACAAAAATGAGTGAATGTTTTATTGCTGCACAGCACTTAGGAAAGACCACAAAATTGTCCAAAAAAATATAAGACCACAAATAAACCTTACTCTTATCCAAACAAATCAAATATCAGCTTTTCATTGAAGTCACACTTAATATCATTTGGTTGGTCACTGAAGCAGTCAGTTGATCGTTCCATATTTGCCTTTTTTTAATCATTTTTTCTACAAAGGAATAAAATGACTCCTACTTGCAAATATAACCCACGGTATCACAAATAATTTTTTTTCACAATTTCCAGCAAGTAGCTGAAGAAATACACATAAACTCCAAAATGGACGACAAGATAAAAAAAAAAAAGAGATAGAAAAATTATATTTGCCAAAACAAAAAAGAGAAAAAAAATTTTTGTTTGAAAAACTCAGCCAAATGCTTCATAATATCAATCTATGATATATTTTCCTCATACGAGGAGGTGCTAAAAATGTTTTCAGCCAAAACAAAAAGATTTTAATTATTGGTCACTGTGTCAAACAAGAAACTTTTCATTATGACTCATATTCGAAAGGAATCGAGGTTTTGGTTTTAATATCAGTGATCAATAATTTCTCCATTATATAAAGTAATATTATCTTGAATTTTATTATCAGATGAAGCATTGTCAATCATTATTCGTTTATGACTAGTATTTCTTTCATATTAATTTCACTTGCTTTTTATTACATTAGTACTAGTGATAATTACAATATGAGCTACAATCACAAATGTCCTGAAAAAAAAATAAGCTAGCATAAAGCTTATTGGTAGACTGATCCACTTGTCTGGGTACCAATCAATTATTAATTGTGTGTGAATTTTTAGTGAATGATACAGCTTAGGAACATTTCAATACTATCTCATATTTCTTTTTAAGCCAATCTATAAAAATACATTTAAACAAATTTGTATGTGTATATGTACATATATATATATATATATATATATATATATATATATATATAGTAGTTTAGAAGAATTGTCCAAGTGGATTTCCTATACCAACTCTATTTGTTTGGATATAGATATACATGTAGTAGTTTGAGAAGCATGGTCCAAGTGAAGATCCCATACTCACTCCGTTAGTTTGGGTATAAATATACATGTTGTAGTTATATATACACATGTAATGAACAAAACAAGATCTAGATCTAAAATTCAAATGCTAAGCACTGACTCATTGATTTTGTTAGAAATTAAAAAGACTCAAATTTACAAACTTTGCTTAACACACACAGAAAAGCGAATCCAAAACAAAACTTGTGAATTTCACACCTTGATGTGAAATGTTTTTTGGCCAATAGAAAACTAGGAAACATGTAAAAACAAAATTCAAATAATCTTCAATTCTCAGAAACAAATTCTTTTGTGGACCTTTTCGCAAGCCAACGCAAAGTTTGTTTGTTGTCCAATGGAAAGACACAAATAATATTCCCAAATGACCTTTTCAAGCCCCACAAACAAAATAAAAGACGGGCAAGTTCACCTGTCACCAAAGAGAAGGAAACGAGCATATTAACATGTCCCTTGACAAACATCAAGTCATTGTTATTATTATCTCTACCTTTCTCCCTCATCTCTTTTATACTTGATAAAGGAACAGAACATTTTAAGACTGAGCGATTACTTCAAAGACATTCCTACCCTACGATAATGCTCATACATATATCCACACATACGTTCCTGCCTACGTACATAGAAACTCATTCTTGCAAGGACTACTACGAACATTTTGATGACCTTGTATCAACCAAAATACATTAATTTCATTTGTAAAGACCTTAATTGATTTATATATATATAAATTTGTTGTTCCACTTTACAATTTGATTTTCTTGTTTTATACCCCTCTTATGGTGGGCTATCTAACTAACAAGGTCAAATCAAACGAATCTGTATCAACACTCATACACTTCACTATAACTGATAACCCACTATACACACTTGAATGCAATGCAAAAATTATTGCCAAAATTCCTTTTAAAAAATGGAAAATTTTTAATGAAATCTGATACAACAGAAAACAGAGTGTAAAATTTTCAACTCTGTCCAAAAGAGTTCAACATGTTATCTGCCAGGTTTCAAAATCTGACTTCAAATGCCAAATTTAAAATAACCAACTTTGGGGATAAAATTCTTCCAAATGCTTCATTTGTGTGTTATACTTGCAATAAATGCTCCCCATAAAGATTCATTTTAGTTGCCAGTACAATTTTTCATTCTTGTCTTAGACACCAGATACAAGTTATTTACATTAAAAACAACAGAAAACTTGTGATTGTAGCCTTGATGGCAAGACCACCAAAATGAGACAACTCATCAGTGTCAATAAAATTTTCAGAAATGAGATAACTCATGACTGGCAATCAATATATCACTATTACAGTCAATGTGTCACTATTATCACTCTGTAATAGTGAAAAATTGACTAGCAGTCAATGTGTCACTATTACAGA
Source organism: Acanthosepion esculentum (assembly GCA_964036315.1). Taxonomy (NCBI): domain Eukaryota; kingdom Metazoa; phylum Mollusca; class Cephalopoda; order Sepiida; family Sepiidae; genus Acanthosepion; species Acanthosepion esculentum. The sequence continues at coordinate 3,596,368 of OZ038507.1, read as the reverse complement.
GTACAAAGGGTCAGAATACATTGTTGTAAATGAAATCTTTTGATCTCAGAATTACAATAATTTTGTATTTTTACATTGTATAAAAATGTGAATGTGTCTGCAACATGTATTTTTATCTATATACTAAGAAATAAATTCTTAAAACCAATTCTAACACCCATATATGCCACCCACGTATCTTTATCTCTTTGAATATATATATATATATATATATATATATATATATATATATATATATATATATATACACACACACACTAATAATAAATATATATGTGTTCCTCATTATTTGGTAAATTCAGAATTAGTGAGGAATAAATATATATTTATTATTAGTTTAAATTTTAGCTCTGTATTTTTTTTATGCTGAGAACAGTTTTATTACCACCATAACTATTTAATATACATATATATATATATTAATCATTTCGCCCAAAGCAAGGCAATAAAGCCATTAAGATGCAAGAGATTACTTAGTGTATAGAATATGAGATAAAGAAAAAGAAAAATATTAAGGAGAATGAACAATAAATGAACAAGAATTAAGAAAACAGATGATAACAACTTACATTGCATTTAAATTTTGCAAGATCAAAGTTGTCTGGGAAGAAAGAAGACAGAGAAGAGTTCCAAAGTGAAAAGTGCAAGAGAAGAAATTGTTAGTAAAGAACTTATGGTTACATCTAGCCAATTCAACTGCCAAATGATGAGACGTAGCTGCCAATCTAGTACTGCACTTGAATTCATAAAGTCAAGGTACCAAAGAGGAAAGCTCATAAAGCAATTACCATGAAAATATTAATAGAAAAGGCACAGGGGAGCTATGTTACAGTGATGGAAAAATGACTGATGTTGAGATGCCAGGTCAGGGTCAATAATATTGCAGTTTCTTCTTTGGATTTTATCAAGAATCTCTAAATACATAACAGAAACACCAAACCAGATATGACAGCAATATTCAAAACATGGACGAATGGCAGACTTATAAATGTGCGACATAGATTCTTGCAAGAAAAATTGTCTAGCACGACAGAGTGAAACAACTTTCCTAGCAGCAGAAAAAATAATATATAAAGTCTATACATTTTATCTTATTTGTTAACTATTAACACTTTATTTCTTAATATTTAGTCCTTTACTTATAAAGATTGCTTACGTTAATTTTTTTGTCTTTATTTTTAGCTAAATGCAATCTTTGTTATTATACATATGCAAGTATTACACATATATGTATATATGACAAGTTACCAAAATGTTTTGGTAATTGTGCTGTGTGCAAGAGCTTAACGTAGCATGGACTTTTACCCCAACCTTTCTGAGCCTGTACAATTTATAGCATGATGGCATTTAGGAATTATGGTAAGCATTAGTTTACAAGTACTGGATGTGATGGGTAAATTGCTGCCATTTCATATTTTTAATTTTGTGCATAAGCATTGTTTGTTTTTGATTTTGTTGACTGCACAATAGTATAGTAGGGTCAATTGGGCACCGTCTGTGAGAAAAAGAGCACCAATTCACTCCACCAAAATTTGTATACTGTACTGCTTGTCATTTGCACAAGAAGCTCCAATATGAACATTTCAAAGTATTTGGGTGTGTCATTCTGAAGACAGTGCAAAGGATTCAGAAAGAGCTGAAGGCGTCTAATGGTGATTACAAAGGGACAGCAGCTCGGAGGACTCACTCTGATCATTCTGAAAAGAAAAGAACTCCCAAATTTGTTGGTGAGGAGGGGCTGAGACTCAACACGGAGGCCTACATCAAGTGTTTTGAGGAGGTAGTGCTGTCCTGGGCCAAGAGGATGACTGCTGGTAGATCCTATATCTGGCAACAGGACTCTGCACCATGCCACACGAGTAGAAGAACCTAGTCCTGGCTGTCAGACAATTTTTGCAGCCATATCACCCCCTACATCTGGCCCCCTAACTCCTCAGATGACAACCTCCTTGATTATTATGTGTGGGACACTGTTGAGCAGAGACTAACAAAACTCCTTGTAGCACCAAAGGTGAACGGAAGGCAAGAATTATGGCAGCATTCATCAACTTACACAAGGAGAGTGTCCAGAAGATTTGCAGGAGATTTCAAAGTTGTCTGAAGGCCATGGTTGAAGCTAATGGTGATTTTATTGAGTAAAGTTAACCTTTAGTATCTCAAGATATTTTTGTTAATTTTGGTAAATATATCAGTTAAAATGATGTGTCAGTGTTATTTTCATTTGTGTAATTTAGATGACAATTTATCCATCATATATATATATATATATATATATATATATATATATATATATATATATATATATTAATACATGTTTCATTAAATAATATAGATAAGCTTATTAACATTATCATGTTTAATGATAATGTTATTAAGCTTATCAGACTATATGAAAAAAACTTACATAAAATATATAGACAACACTTATCTATATTATTTAATGAAACATGTATTAATGAAAAAATGCTGCCTAAATACACACAATATATATATATATATATATATATATATATCCGATGCGATGAGAACAAAAGTAATATATAAATTCCAACGTTCGCAGTGTTAATTCAAAAAAGAGCTCGATACAGATAGTAGACCATTGACCATTTTCGACCCTCACCCATAGATGTGCAGTTGAAATGCACTGAAACCAAGTTGCATCTTTGTAGTGAGTAAAATGGTTTTGTCTATATGATAAAATTATAATAAATAAATATATATATATATATATATATATATATTGCAAAACCAGCTTAACGTTTTTAGAGTTTTTATGTTGATATAGGTTTTTGTAGTTTTAATATGATTCAGTTGAAAGAGTGAACATTTTCTAAACCGTAGACATTTTTTGACTGAACCCACATTTTGACTGAACCCCTGCACATCCCCCACAAGCTGTCATATATCTGAATATTCTTTGTTTCATTTCTATTCTTGCAATCTAAAATTTTGCAAAGAAATTCTTTTGGTCTTGTGTTCAGGTAACTTTAATTTGTTTCTCACACCTTTAACCTTACCTTCTTGACTCATTCAACCATAAATTCTTTTCCCATTTCCTGAAAAGTTGTGAGATTTTTTTCTTTTTATTAATGTTGGCTTTAGGATTGAATGAAATATAATGCTTGTGACCTTTGTTGAATTGGGTGGGGAAAAAAACATCAAATTTTTGTATGAAAAGGATCATTATATTTGAGGAATTATAAGCTTCTTGAAAATGCCAAGGTTTATTTTTTTGTTCATCCCAAGACACCCATATTAAATAGAAGTCATCTTCAGGGTGGAGATATCATGGAAGTCCTGCATGATCGAGAGAAGTATAGTTTGCTGGATATCACCTCACCCACAACACTATAGTGAGCCTTTAGGGTGGCTTCAGACCCCTTCATCTTTTGAGAGAACTGAAAACTAAACAAAAGACTAAATTCCCTCTGTCTTTTTTACAAATATTTTCATGGCAAATGCTCTTACAAGCTTTTTTTCCCTAGCGCCCAGACTATGTGAGTTTAAGCATGCTACTAGATTGGTATCTAGGCCCCGCCCTTTTACTGTTGAATTAGATAAATGTAACTGCCACGTCTACTCCCTCCAACAGTTTATTTTCTTGCACTACCCACCTGTGGAATTCCCTTCTGTTTCTTTATTTCTCTCATAAATACAATCTTCAAAATTTAAATGCCACATCAATCTCCATCTTCTGTCTTCTTGTATCCTGTTCAGCTTTTATCCTTCCCTGAGTCCCCCCATGCCCAGTTTTTTCTCTCACCTTCACTCTCTGTAACAACCTGTGTACTAGTGGTATTCCTGCCTTGCTTGGGGGTGAACTGATTAAAAAAAAATAAAATAAATATAGGTCTTCTTGGCCTCAGTCTATCACAATGCCATTGAGCTGAACTTTATCATTTGTGTCTAAAATCATTCATGTCTGAAATTATTTGTCTAAAATCATGTGTGTCTAAAATCATTTATTTAAATTCATTTGTGTCTAAAATAATTTTAGTCTAAAACCATTTGTCTCTTAAAAATTATTCATGTTTAAATCATTTGTTTGAAATCATTTGTGTCTAAAATAATTTGAATAAAATCATTTATGTCTAAAATCATTTGTCTGAAATTATTTGTCTAAAATCATTCGTGTCTGAAATTATTTGTCTAAAATCATTCATGTCTGAAATTATTTGTCTAAAATCATTCATGTCTGAAATTATTTGTCTAAAATCATTTGTCTAAATTCATTTGTGTCTAAAATAATTTGTTTAAAATCATTTGTCTCTTAAAAATTATTCTTGCCTAAAATCATTTGCATCTAAAATCATAACTACCACAAATTTTGACAATATCTCATACAACTTCAGTTTCAACTTTCCTTTTCCTGAAATAGTAACTTCTAAAACTTTTTGCATAAATCTCATATAAGCTTAAGGTCTTATTCAAGAAACTAAAACCAAGTGAAATGCAAAATAATGATGCATTTAAAATCAAAACAAAAATAAATGTTTTCAGTCAATCTAAAAAAATATTTATTTTATGAGTAGAACAGATAAAGAAGTATAGAATTAGGAATTTTTAAATTCAATATCTGATTTAAGCATCCCGCATTTAATATCTGATTTAGCGCCCTACTATTAACATTTGAATTAACCCCCACTTTGAGCTTCTGATTTATCCCCCTGCTTTTAACATCTGAATTTACCCTCATGCATCTGATTTAGTGTCCCCACTTTTTACACCTGAATTAACCCCCACATTGAGCATCTGATTTAACCCTCCTACTTTCTACATATTGTTGTAGAGTCACTAGCACCCCTTCAGCACTCTACCAGATAGCCTGGCTCATAGCCTTAAATAGTCTACAATTAAAGACTACAGCAGTTGATTAATAAGTTGATACTAAGCTGATTAATATTCGGACTGATCTTACTTCTTTTGGATATACAGCATTTGACCCTCCTCTATTCCTTGTAAGTTTTCTTGTTAATTGTTTTGTAACTTATTGTTCTGTGTTTTTTTGTGTGTATCCATCAGGACCGGATACTGGTGCTGAATAAATATATTAAGCACTCATTCTATTTTGTGTATCATTCACCTCAACAATACAGCACATATAAACTTACTCTCCATTTTGAGCATCTGATTTAACCTTTATTTTTACTAATTTTCACCCAATACAAGTCCCAATTGCCATTGAAAGTAGAGGGTTACTGTGTGGAGTTGTATTAGCATAAATAAGGCCAAGTGTTAGGAGTATAGAGTTGAAGTAGACTTTAGAAGGACCCAGAAACCCAGTCCTAAATAGGGATACCATGTAAATGGTGTACAATTTGTCGAAATGTCACTTCGAGAATGATCAATATTTTAACAGTTTGATTCTGATATTCTGTGGTAACTCTTCTCAATACATTGAAACCTTCAAATTACCCAAGGTCAGGGGGAAATTCTTTCTTGGCAGACAGCCTATGTTGTAAAATGAATGACTAGTCTGCAAACCCATGTATGTGTATAGAGACACAATGATGACTGTGATAGTGCAACCCTTGATCCCCTATTTCAGTAGCTATCTCCACTAGTTTGTTAAGTAGCACCAACCTTATAGGTCATCCAGCTTTCATTTCCCTCCTCAGTTGAGGGCAATGTGTTGGTAGGGTTTATTCGAGTTTCCCATAATCTTGTGATATTGGGGTTGACGGTGATGTCTAGTGGTGGACCAAAGTGTACGTTGTGTACCGCAGAAGAGAAATGAGTAATTCTTGGCTGCAGCCATGGTAATTTTTGTCTTTGCACCCGGGACAATGTTGTGGATCAAGGCTGGAATTAGAGTTAATTCAATAAAGTGAACAACACTGTTGATAACTCAAGGTTTTTTGAATTTGAAACCTGGTGAATACAATGTCTCTATTATCTACTGAAGGATTTGTTCTATCACACAGGATGGTAGCCAGAGAAATCTAGCAGTAATTGTTGAGAAATCTAGTAGTAATTATTGAATCAAGACTAACCAGTTGCCTCTCACTTAACTCTTCTGTCATGAGTGTGTCTGTGTGTTTGCTGCAGCCACAGGAATGCATGTTCTTGGGAGGTGACAGCTGTCCCTGATACAACCTTGAGCAAATCTCTGACAACTCTCTTACTGCGCTCCAACTCTTTCTGTGTTTGGGCCCCATGGATCTTCATTTATGTAGATATCCCCACTAAAATTTGACATTTAATGTGTCTAATATTTTACTTGAGAAATCTTTTCATAAATCACATGGCTTCCTTTGTTTAAAGAATTTCGGTCACTCTTTTTCTGTAAGAATATAGGCATTTTAAGCAAATAATATTGATGTAAACAAACCCAGAATTTAGGGTCTCATGACCAAGAAATTCAGACAACACATTAATCATGTCTTCTTATCAGCGGGTAGTGAATGGGTTGGGCAAAAATTTGGTTCTTCTCAATTTTACTGAATCTTGACAGTGATTCCTGAGTTCAATTCACTTTGGAATTGTTCTTCAATTCATTTTATTGTTTAAAACATAATTATTAACTAGTTTCTTTTTCCATCTTTATCCCAACCATTCAATCTATTCTTCTGAGAATTTTAAGAATTATTATCCAATTAGTCGACCCTCCTGATCACCATCCAGCAATTTCATGCAATTAAATGTTGAACAGGACCAGTTCTCTTTTACAACAGCAAAACTTTGAATAATAATTATGGTGGCATTTTTGTACAATATTTTTTACTTCTTTTCACTGCCTGCTGTCTTCAGCACTGCCACTTCATTTTATAGCTTTCTGTGCTTAAAAATGTTGATATTTCTTTGAGTTTCAGAAATAAAAATCTATTTGACCACCTAATTTTGAAAAATTTTTACCTAATATTGATTTGGATATTTTGTTTTTACACTCAGCCCATATATTGTACATTTAAAGAGATTGTCAAGAATTAAGGCAAGCATTTCTGGGAGAATAATGCATTTTTATGTATAATGTAAGTGAAATTACATTATGAATTTACTAGGAATGCATTGAAAATCAGAAGTAAGGTATTGTCAGTGGTCAGTAATGAATGCAAGCATTACTGATAGAATAGGGCTATTATATGTATAATGTAAATGCATTGCTAATGATTTTACTATAGGAATGCATTGAAAATCAAGAAGAAAGAGATTGTCAGTGGTCAGTAATGAATGCAAGCATTACTGATAGAATAGGGCTATTATATGTATAATGTAAATGTATTGCTAATAATTTTACTATAGGAATGCATTGAAAATCAGGAAGAAAGGGATTGTCAGTGGTCAGGAATGAACGCAAGCATTACTGATAGAATAGGGCTATTATATGTATAATGGAAATGCATTGCTAATGATTTTACTATAGGAATGCATTGAAAATCAGGAAGAAAGGGATTGTCAGTGGTCAGGAATGAACGCAAGCATTACTGATAGAATAGAGCTGTTGTATGTTTCAAGTAAATACATTGCTAATGATTTTACTGTAGGAATGCATTGTAAATAATTTTATTTTCAAATATGAATTGAAAATCAGGAAGAAAAGAATGAACGCTATTGTTATTGACTGAATAAAGTTATTGTATATATCATGTAAGTATGTTGCTTATGACTTTACTATAAAAATCCATCTTCTATGCTGAGAGTTTCTTTTCTCGTACTTCTCATTTGTGGAACTCTCTTCCAGCTTCTTGCCTTCCTGTCAACTTTGATCTTCAAAAATTTAAATGCAATGTCAATCATTATCGTCTGTTGTCTTAAATTCTGTTCTTTTATTGTTCTTGCTCCTTAATAATGTATTTCCTTTTATTCTTTCACACTCAGTAACCCACCACATGTTAGTGGCTCTGTTGCCTTACTTGGGGTGAAATGATTAAAAACAAAAATTCCATTAGAAATCTGTCAGAGAAATATTATCAGTGGCCAGGAATTAATGCCAATATTAATGGCAGCGTGGCGCTATTATATGTATGTCGACTGCATCAATGGTAATTACTTGTTTCCATGGAAACAACAATAGGTACAAGAAGCACAAAAAGAACATTACATCAAGCAGAGTTAAACAGCATCAAGTTTTGTCAGTACCTAGATGAGTGACTGCTTGGGAATACCATGTGCTGTAAGCTTGAATGTATGGGTGGTGTAATGGATAATGGATAACTTGCTCCTTTTCTGTTTGTAGTTGTTCTGGACTATGTTCTGCGTATTTCTCTCGACAACATGGAGGAAAAAGAACTCCTTTTGAAACCTCGCCAGCATAGTCGGTACCCTCCACAATACCTGACTGACCTTGAATTTGCCAATGATCTTTCATTAATTTCTCAATGTATCAAAGATGCAGAATCCTTGCTGCAATCACTTGAGCAAGTAACGAATCAGGTAGGTCTCTATTCCAATGTGAGTAAGGCAAAATATATCACAACCTCCCCTGAACCATCCAAGTTGAAGTCACTCAATAATACATCCATCAAAAGAGTTGAGGACTTCAAATATCTTGGATCTCACATAATATATTCCCAAAAAGACTTCAACATCTGCAAAGCTCTTGCATGGGATGTGTGTAACAAACTTCACAAGATTTGGCACTCAAACCTTCCATCCTCATTAGAAGTCTAAACCTTTTAAACATTGATTGAACCAGTTCTACTGTTTGGATCAGAAACTTGGACATTATCTGCTCGTCTTGAAAGACAACTTGATAGAACATATACAAATATACTTAGAAAAATCGAGAACATCAGTTGGAGATCCCATGTAATGCTTAACACAATTTACAGAAAACTGAGACCAATCTCTCTTAAACTCAAAGAAAAACAATTACAGTTTGCCGGCCACTGCCACCAAGTGGTCAAGGAAACTGTCTCATCCTTACTCCTATGGTATCATTCTGGAAGTGTCTTCTCAAAAAAATTGACTTTCCCAGACACCATAGCTCAGGACTCAGGGTTGGACACTGGAGATCTGCGGACAGCAATACAGTACCGAACAGTGTGTAAAAGGATTGTCAATGGAGTTTTGACCAACTATAGGGAGGATGATCAATGATGATGAATGGATAATGGCTCAAGATTGTTAACCTATAGACTCAATTATAAACCCAACCAATTACCTCAAAATTTATACCTGGCCCACATTAACCTATAGGCTCATTTATAAACCTGACCAATAACATCAAAATTTAGATCTGGCCCATATTAACCAATAAATTCTATTATAAATAAACCCAATCAATAGCCTCAAAATTTAAACCTATTTAGTTCCAATTCCAGTTGGGTTTGTTATATTCACTTACATACAAATACCCTTGGGAAAGGTATGAATTCACCTCTTCCCAGATACCCCCAGCTATGGGTTAATTAGTAAGATTTGTATCACTAAACCATTATTATCTCTAAAAAGAATTCTTACAATCTAAAAATGTTATCTGGCTTTAAATAACATGCAAAGTGTTGATAAGCTGGAGAAAATGAATCAATCAATCAGTGAAATACTGATTAGCTACACAGGCATGTCTTTTAGATTTATTGACAGTCTCTGGAATATAAATGTATAGAAACTACCGTGTCCACAAAGTGAGGGATCAATTTATATATTAATTCTAATATATAATTGACCTCCCACTTTATATCAACATTATAATTTCTTGTTTGTTTATCAAATTTTAATTAAGTATGAGTCCACTTCTTCTCCTCCCAGCTATGGGTTAATTAGTAAGAATTGTATCAGTAAATCATTATTATCTCAAAAAACATTCTGACAATCTAAAAATGTTTTCTGGCTTTAAATAACCTGCAAAGGGTTGATAAGCCATGAAAAACAAATCAATCAATCAATTAAATAAAATTAATCCCATCAATATTAAAGACATGCTTCACTTTTGCTTGTGTCAAAGATGCTAGAAAAGACAACTAACCACTGGAATGTGTGTTTGTTCATAACTTTTTCTTCAACTGTGAGCTTACATTCACTGCAAATTTGTTGCATTTTTTTATGCGAACATGTCCATGCGTTTGCTCTAAATATCATGTAAATTTTGTATTTAGACACAATAGAAACTATATAAATTCTTATCTTTAGTCAATACAAGGTTACAGCGATATCACATTGCAAAACAGATTTTGTCTGATCACAGAAGTTGTCTGGACAGTAATTAAATGGGTGACCAATTGGGAATACCAGCTGATTTAACCCTTTAGCATTCGACACGCCCAAAGCCGCCCTCATAAATATTGGCTCTCAATGTCCAACACACCATAATATGCCCAAATGTATACCCTGCCCTAATATATGATGACATCATCACAAATAACAGAGGAAGTCACACAAACAAGACTTTGACTACAAAAGGTGAGATTTTGAAAGGCAATATTTAAGCGGGAGGTGGGGGTGGGTTGAGCATGTTGAATGGTAAAAAGTTACTTTGTGACAGAGACCTCAATATGTGGAGGTGCTTCTAAACTGCCAGGTCACTGGAGTTGGGTGAGTAATGGCCAGAATACAAACAGAATAAAAACTCAAACAAAATGTTAAATTCAGTCTAATTTACAAATTCTAAATAGTTTGTGAATATTATACACAAAGATTTTTTTCCTCAAATTTCGTAGTTTAGACTTCAGGGTGGGTATCATGCACAGATAATTGCCATAAAATTATAGGAACTTCCAAAAGCTAAGATGTGAAAAAGTGAATATGAGATTTCTTGCTATTATTGAGAATTCATGCAATGTTACAGCATCAATGCATATTTCACTGTAGTATAGTCACTAGAGGACAGAGCAGCATAATTGTATTTAAATGTTGTAAGCCAAACAAAAATGTGACTGAACTGAAAATTTGTCGGAAAAAGATGCAAGAAAATAGGGGGAATGTGCAATACTTACTGTGACCAGAAATAACCATTTGTTTAAAGTTTCTCATTTATTTCATAGGTTAGAAGAATATCTGTATTGCATTTGAAAACTGTAATACTCTATTCTCGGTTTGATCTTACTCTTGTAACAATGAGCTGGCCATTTTTCCAGCATCTTAATGATGGATTGTATATGTGAATTCCATTTGATATCTGGGGGGGGGACTTGTTTTTTTTTTTAATCGGTATCACCACATACAAGGCAGTAAAGCCACTAAGACACAAAGGGGTTACAGGGTGTGGAAGATTTAGGAACAGAAACATTAATAATGAGCGGGAAAAGGAAAGAGTAATCAAATGACAGTAGATAGTGATTGACATTGCATTTAAATTTTTGCAGATTAAAGTTGGCTGGAAAGCATGGAGCTGGAAGGGAGATGCACAAGAGAGAAGTACAAGAAAAGAAACTGTTAGCATAGAATTTATGGCTACATCTAGCCAGCTCAACTGTAAATTGATGAGGTCTCAATGCTAGTCTAATACTATGCTTAGATTCAAAAAGACTAGATACCATAGTGAAGAGCTCATTCAAACTATTACTTTGAAAGTATTTATAGAAAAAACACAGAGAGGCAACCTTATGATGATGGGAAAGTGACTGAAGCTGAGCTGCCAGATCAGGACCAATAATATTGTTGATTCTTCTTTAGATGTTCTAAGCAAGGAGGTCTCATTGGGAATGCTACTGTTCATCATGACTTGAGAAAATTCAGTCTTCTTGGTGATGATACTAGCTTGGTTTTTGCAGTATTGAAAGTTATAAACCAGTTTTATCCCTGTATATGTAGCTGTAAAAAGTTTCACAAAAATTAATCCTGAGGAAAACTTTTATAGAAAGTTAACCAACTCTTAATTTGTTTTTCCTCTGCTGGACTTGTTTAATTTAGAGAGAAAACAAGCGTTTCCTTTTTTTACAACTGGCTAGGTATTTAAAACGTGGCTGGCTTGTTTTACCAAGTTCAAAGTAGAAAAACGTTGAGAACTTTTATTTGTTTGTGGTCTCAATACCTTTTACATTCAGGATTGACAACAATTAAATCCGTTGATTTCATTTTTCTCTTATGATATGGTCCCCCAACTCTACTACATCTCAATTTTCATATGTACACCCCTCCTAATCTATGATATGCTCCCCCAACTCTACTACATCTCAATTTTCATATGTACACCACTCCTAATCTATGATATGCTCCCCCAACTCTACTACATCTCAATTTTCATATGTACACCCCTCCTAATCTATGATATGCTCCCCCAACTCTACTACATCTCAATTTTCATATGTACACCCCTCCTAATCTATGATATGCTCCCCCAACTCTACTACATCTCAATTTTCATATGTACACCCCTCCTAATCTATGATATGCTCCCCCAACTCTACTACATCTCAATTTTCATATGTACACCCCTCCTAATCTATGATATGCTCCCCCAACTCTACTACATCTCAATTTTCATATGTACACCCCTCCTAATCTATGATATGCTCCCCCAACTCTACTACATCTCAATTTTCATATGTACACCCCTCCTAATCTATGATATGCTCCCCCAACTCTACTACATCTCAATTTTCATATGTACACCACTCCTAATCTATGATATGCTCCCCCAACTCTACTACATCTCAATTTTCATATGTACACCCCTCCTAATCTATGATATGCTCCCCCAACTCTACTACATCTCAATTTTCATATGTACACCCCTCCTAATCTATGATATGCTCCCCCAACTCTACTACATCTCAATTTTCATATGTACACCCCTCCTAATCTATGATATGCTCCCCCAACTCTACTACATCTCAATTTTCATATGTACACCACTCCTAATCTATGATATGCTCCCCCAACTCTACTACATCTCAATTTTCATATGTACACCCCTCCTAATCTATGATATGCTCCCCCAACTCTACTACATCTCAATTTTCATATGTACACCCCTCCTAATCTATGATATGCTCCCCCAACTCTACTACATCTCAATTTTCATATGTACACCCCTCCTAATCTATGATATGCTCCCCCAACTCTACTACATCTCAATTTTCATATGTACACCCCTCCTAATCTATGATATGCTCCCCCAACTCTACTACATCTCAATTTTCATATGTACACCACTCCTAATCTATGATATGCTCCCCCAACTCTACTACATCTCAATTTTCATATGTACACCCCTCCTAATCTATGATATGCTCCCCCAACTCTACTACATCTCAATTTTCATATGTACACCCCTCCTAATCTATGATATGCTCCCCCAACTCTACTACATCTCAATTTTCATAAGTTGTCATATAAAATACAAATGTTATTGTAACCTAATTATAATAGGTGATCAATTTTTACTAAAAAATTGAAAATAAAATGCACTGTATCTAAATACAAATTAGAGACATGTCATAATAGATCATTCCATGTTAAATAAATCAACAATGTTTTGTGGCAATTTTTAACATCAACTCGACATAATTTTAGCACATTCAACATTATGGGGAAAAAACACTGAATTTTATATAGTGTTTTTTTTTCATGACTTAGTATGAGTGAAAAAAAATTCATAGATTTGAACAAAAAAAAAACCCAGAATGATGTCAAAATCTGTGAAAACTTTTCATCCTTTAATAGTCAGTTGTGCTTAGTTTAATTTGTAATGTATGTAAATGTAAGTAGAAAAAAAGCAAATGTTGATAAGATAGTGATGGATACAAAGCATTGCCCAGGGCACCCAATCAGGCTCCCCCCCCCCGCCCTCAGTTGTAAGGTTCTGGGATTAGTACGTGCCAGTTTCATGTATTGCTCCTAAAGTGAATGCTAGTGTTGATAAAACAATGGATGCTATTAAGATTTGTTTATTTCACAGTTATGTCCTATAAACTAACAGATATATATGAAGATATATGAAGTTGCCCAGTCTTTACTAAACATTCAATATAAAGTTAATTTACTGATAAATTCTAATGTTTCATTTCATATAATTGTGAAATTGAGTGAAAAATTTTCCATTTGTTTTTTTTATAGAGATCAACATAGATTTTTTGAGGGGGGATATCTTTATTTGAAAGATGGACAAAAACTATTACAGAATTCAGTCAAACGGTTAAATCGAGAATTACTTTTCACAGATAGAAGTAATAAAAACATTAAAGCTTTATTTAAGAAACTGGTTTGTAATGCCAGACTTGTATAATGTGATAGCTCTGTGGGCCAAATATCCTGACAAGAAACCAAAGATTTTGTGTTCGACACCCAGTGTTTGCCAGGAAAGTTTTATTAACCATATTTTAACCAATGAAAAGTATTACGGATTTCCATAAATAAAATTCTGGGGATCATTGGCTGGATTTAGTATCCAATTATTTGAATCATTTTAACATTTAATATTTTCTGGCTTGAGCATATCATTTGAAGCTATACAATAATGGGAAAAATGGATAAACGTGTCTACAATAAGATGGAGTGTCAAAAGGACAGTTTTCCTATGACACCATTTTATAACAACCTTCAGTCTTCGGCAAGGTCTATTGTTTTAAAAGTGATTATTAGAATTGGAATAAAACTTAAACATATAATGAAAGCAAATTTATACATTTTTTGTTCTTGAGAATTTATAACAAAAATATTAAACACTATTGATTAGATTGTTTATTTACAAGAATAATTTTATGTTTACAACATTCTAAAAACTAATACAATTAAAACTAATGCAATACAATATTTATCATTTACCAGTTTATAAAGAAATAAATGTGAAAACAATTTTTTATTCATAAATTTATAAACATTTATAAAATTATTAAAATATGTGAACCCACTTTAAGGAAATCCTTATTATTTACCATTTTATAAAGTTTGAATCAGTTTAACAATTAGCTGATGTTTTGCCAACCATTCCAATAAACAAGCTAATAAATAAATAATGTTTATTATTTTTTTTATCAATTCTCTAGAAAAAAAGAAAATGTATAAATTCACTTTCATGTTTAGGTTTTATTACAATTCTAATCATTGCTTTTTAAAGCAATAAACATTACTGAAAAGTGAAAGTAGTTAAAATGAAATTGGTATCATGGGCAAACCCTCCTTTTGACACTCCGTCTTATTGTGAGCATGTTTGTCCATGTTTGTCCAATAATGTATCAATCCTATTATTTCATTTATTTGTTTATACAATTTTTATGCTTTTTAGTCTTGGATCAAAGTGGAGTATCTGTAACATTCTTAATGCTTCTGTGCTAGATTCTACTTTTTGACTGAGAAACATACATAGCAATTGTAATATAGCAACAACTTATGAAGCTTTATTTGACTCATTCTGCTTTAGTACTGAAAGCATTTATTATAGTGGATAGTTACAAACAAGAGGAGAGATTGGATGTGCTTATTTTATTACCACAGGAACAATAATAATAATAATAATACCAGCAATAATAACAATGATAATACTAGCAATAATAATGATGATGTACATGGAATGGAAAAGGTTATTTGAAGAAAAGTCAAGTATTATCAATGGTAACTTGGGTTCAGGCTTTGTAGATAAACTGTGTAAAAATAAATGTTAATAAGTCTTTTGTTCATTTGACACAAGAACTGAAAGCAAAGAAAATGAGGCGATCAACAATTTCTTCTTCAAGATGCTGCATCCCTTCAGAACTTGGGCAATCATCTCTGTCACTTCAAGTCTCTATCTTTGTAGAAATTGTTCAGCATTCACTGCTATATAAGGAGGATTGATATGACATCACACTTTCTTTGTTTCTAATGAAATTTTCATGATGCATAATACTCTGGTTTGGTTTATTTGTTTCACTGCATATGACCTCAATGGGTTATTTAATGCCAACAAGATTTTTAGGATAGGTTCATATGAATAGAATATGTATTCTTTATAAGAAATCAGTTTTTTGTAGGAGATCAGGATTGACATATGTAAGCGTTCTGAAAGCAAAGTAAATATTTGTCGCAGATTACTTCCACAATGCAGAGAACAAATCACTAGTTCCTCAAGGACACATGGCACAGTGGATAAAGGCATTGGTTAGATCCAGTGACAAGACCCAAAGAGTGTGAGTTCAATACCCAGTTAAGGCAGTGGAGAACCTGGAGAGTGGAATTAACAGGAGATAACTGATAACTGACATCCATTAAACATGGCACGTGAAACTAGAACAGTCTACCCCAGTGAGTGAAATAAAGGGTTCAGTTCGACATTCCAACTACCTGAAGAAATGCCGGAGTATACAACAGCCAAAACATTGTAATAAATATGGCGCCAAAGATGTGGACAATAGTCCGAATAATGTAAATAGTGTATCAATGATTCCAGTTGTAGTTGTAGCCCTTGGATTGATTGGAAAAGGTTCCGACAGACTCACTGAAGGGATTCCTGGTAGCCCATACCTTAAAGGAATATAAAAAATTGTACTCACAAGCAAAGCTCACGCCTTACAAAGGGCTTTATCTGCATAAAATATATGTGGTCTTCAGTTGTTTGTTTTTTTAAAAAAAGATCAGTGGAGAATGTCATGATGCCATTTCTGACCTTAGGTCTCTGGTTGGGACCCCAGAAGGAAATGTGTATACAACAGATATCAATGGAAATAATAAAATAATAATAATAAATGTTTGCAAAGTAAATACAAGGAACTTGAGTTAGAAATCAGTAAAATGTCATATCTTAAGACAACAACATTGCCTGTTGTTATTGTGTCTTAAGAAATGATATCAAAAGGAGCAAATATATCTGGAACAAATTTCTGGCAGCCATAAAATATATGAATTGCCAAAAAATCATACTCATGGGCAGGTACTTCTCACATCTTGCATAGATATTCAGTCACCACAATTACATCTTTTGTTCTCTCCCTGATTTTATTGCACCTCATCTGCATGCATCTTCAAATACAAAAGAACTTGTTGTCTTTTTGTTATATTCCGTGCTAAGGGAATAAACACATAACACCAGGTGGATAATAGAAGAAAGATTTATTGTACACAACCAGTCCAATATGAAATACAGTACAGTTAAACACACAGGTCAATCTAGTAGTGAGTGCCACTAATTGGAAAGTTGGACGTGTTTGCGTCATCTCACTCTCACTCTTCCTGAAGTCTCTCGTAGACAGTTGACTTCATAGGTACTTACTACCTATAGTGTAATCCTTCATGGGGGTGACTGGTTATTCCATTACATCACTCTTGAAGTCTCTGGTTGAGATGTGAGGACAACTCATACTTGACAAAGGAAAGGCAAAACACAATAATAATAATGATAATAAAATGCCTTGATGCTACACGAACATTACTCTCATGACTTCTGATCTTAATTAAATGGATGTGATAACAGGTACATATTTCACTTTGGTAAATTAAGGTGTACATTTTTTAATACATTTTAAGGTGCTAGGGGTTACAGAGAGTGAAAGAATATAAGAAAAAGAAAACATTATTAAGGAGGGAGAACAATAAAAGAACCAGAAATAAAGGTAGAATATAACAATTAACATTGCATTTAAATTTTTGAAGATGAAACTTGACTGGAGAGTAAGAAGCCAGAAAAGAGTTCCACAAGCGAGATGTGCAAGAGAAGTAACTGTTAGCATAGAACTTACAGTTACATCTAGCCATTTCAACTGTAAAATGATGAGACCTTGCTGCCAAACAAGTAGTATGCTTAAGTTCATAAAGTCTATGTACAAAAGAGGAAAGCCCATCACAACAAATTTCTATAAGAATATTTGTAGAAAAGGCAAAGGGAAGCTATGTTACAACGGAGAGAGAGAGAGAGAGAGTGTGACTGAAGCCAAGATGCCTGGTCAGGACCAATAACATTGCAGATTCTTCTTTGAATTTTATCAATAATATCTAAATACATAGCAGAAGCACCAAACCAGATGTGGCACCAGTATTCGATGCACAAATGAATGATAGACTTATAAATGTGCAAGATAGATACTGGTGAGAAAAATTGTCTAGCACGGCATAGTGTACCAACTTGCCTAGCAGCAGACCTAAGAATTGATTCAATATGATCTGTTCAGTTCATCTCAGTGGAAAATTCTCAGCCCAAGAATTTGCAAGGAGTTACTCTCCTGGAGATTAACATCAGCCATGCTGATGGACAACAAAAAGTCTTCTCTAAGGCAATTAAAAGAGAACAGTTTTGGGTTTGTCAAGATTAACAATAACAAGCCTTTTTAGCCCCAGTTAATAACAGATTGAAGGTCATTTTTGAGATCAGCATCCAATTTGACCTTATTGAACTCATCAGACTTCCTATTAAGATAGGAGTAAATAGTTGTGTCATCAGCATAGATACCGAGTTGAGAACTGATGTCATCAGGAAAGTTGTTGTTGAAAATTAGGAACAACGTAAGTCCAAGTATAGAGGCCTGGGAAACATCTGCATTAATACAAAAAGATCTAGAAGAGTGGCCATTCAGGATGACTTTCATTTTACAATTTGATAAGAAAGATTGAATTAAATCACAAATTTGTCTATAAATAGCATAACCTTTCAACTTTTAAAGAAGGCCAGCATGCTAAATCCTGTCAATTGTCTTCGAGATATCCAAAGCAACAGCCTGAGCTTCACCATTCTTATTTAAAGCTTGATAGACTCTTTCAGTAATAATTGTTAATACATCAGCAGTTGACCTAGAGAAGTGAAAGCCATATTGCTTATTTGAAAGAAGAGCCTGCAATGTGAGATGTTTAACCAATTCATATTTAATTAGGGCTTCTAATACTCTTGAAGTCTCTGGTTGAGATGTGAGAACAACTCATACTTGACAAAGGAAAGGCAAAACACAATAATAATAATAGTAAAGAAGTAAAAGGCCAGTAATTAGAAGGATCAGATGTTTCACCCAAGTTCTTAAAAACTGGAATTGAAGAAAAGGATTTCCAACAAGCAGGAAAGCAAGAAGCAGTAAGGTATTTCTTGTAGAGTTTAGCGAGAACAGGAACCAGTTCAGAAGCACATTTCTTAAGAACTAATGGAGGGATACTATTAAGTCTACAAGCTTTGTGTGGATCAAGTTTAGAGATGATAGCAGAAACCATGAACAGAGTTATATGTATATCACTCAGTTCTAAATTTGCTCAGTGTTAGGTAAAGATACTCCAGATAAGTCAAGAGTAGAATTGGAATAGAATTTACAAGCAAAGCATTCTGCTTTATCAGCAGATATTAACATCTCAAATCAATTGAAGAGACAAAAGATAGAAAAATTACTTAACACACTGAGCTGCCAGTAGTCCTGAGAACCAAACTTGTTAGAGGTTATACAGTGCATCATTCTATCAGCAAAGAATGACTTAGCCTTTTTGATTGATTTGGTTTGTTTTATGGCATATCAACCTCAATGTGTTATTTAATACCAACAAAATTTTTATTGCTGGTAATGTTTTTCTTCAAAAATCTATTTCTGGGAATATTTTTCCTTGAAGAAATCTATAGTTGGTCATATTTTTTTCAAAGAATGTAGAGCTGTTTGTATTGCTGGTACTTTTTTTTTTTTAAATATTGCTGATAATAATTTTTCCTTCAAAAATTATTGCTGGTAATATTTTTTTTTATTACAAATTATTTCTGGTATTAAAACCTATTTTTACACAAGTTTGGGTGTCAACTACTTGCCCATAGCTGGGACCCTAACAGGTTCTAAAAACTCTGGGTCAGGGTGGACCTTGGAACGCCAGCAATTAAGAGGTGGTTCCATGATCCTCAAAACCTCCTGATCAGAGGCCATGCTGTTGGACGTAGTTTATCGTCATACCCAGGACGGTAGCCTTTTTGAGGACTTGTTTGCAATTATTATGAACACAAAGAGGCAGCTGTTGGGATCAGAACTATCATGCTAGTACACCTTGAATAAGTGATTCCTGTGTTGCTATAGCAACTGAACAGGCAAGAAGATTTTACCTTTCACCTGATATTTTTGAGAAGGTACAAAAGCATCAATGCAAATTTTAACCCAAGAAGATAACTCAGTGGCATAATTCTCAATAGGAAGATTAAAAATATCAGTCCAAGGAGTGTCTTGAAGAAAGTCACGAAATGAATCCCAATCAGTATGTAGGTAACAGAAAAAAAGACTTGTGCATAAACAATATCAACAGATACTACAGCATGATCTGAATTGCCAAGAGGACAGAGTTGCAATGCTTGACAACAGCTAGGAGAGGAGATAAGGAACAAATCAAGTAAAGAAGCTTGTTGATCAGAATTATCAGGAAAATGAGTAGGAAAATCCACTATTTGACTGAGAGACTGAACAATGGAAAGATGATGTTAGATTACTGGCAACATCAGTAATATAAGTATGATTAAGCAACTTGACATGATGAGCATTAAAATCAGTAAATATAAAAAAGAATATTCGCATATGAATATAGAGAGTGAACTATTTCTATATTGTCAGATATTTTGTCTAACATGTTATAGTCCTGAGAAAGGAAAAAGTGGCAGCAAACAGTGTGCAATAAAGAAAGTCGAAAGCACATGAAAGAATCATCCAAGCAATTAAGAGACAATTCCCTTGCCATTGGAAAAGTTTGTCAGGTATAAACATCAATGCCATGCATATGTATCCTAGAATTGAGGAAGATAGCCTGGAACAGAGAATTCAGCGGTAGCGATAGTAGAATTTAAATTAGTTTTGCAAAGTGCTAAGATATCTGGATAACATTTCAAGAGAAAAGATTCTACACTGCAGAAATTGGTACATATACTACGAATATTGGAAAAAGAAAGGTTGAAGTGATCAAATGATTACTAAGAAGATGAAAGATAATTTGAATATTTCAAAGAAATGAGTATGCGCTAAATAATCCTTTTTTTAAATTGATTTTATTTTTTGTCTGTAATTCTTAATCTTATTCTTAAATTCTTAACCATATTCTTAAATTCTCAACCTTATTTTTAAATTCTTAATGTTATTCTTAAATTGTTAATGTTAATTTTAATTTCTTAACCTTATTCTTAAATTCTTATCTTATTCTTAAATTCTCAACCTTATTTTTAAATTCTTAACCTTATTCTTAAATTCTTATCTTATTCTTAAATTCATAACCTTATTCTTAAATTCTCAACCTTATTTTTAAATTCTTAATGTTATTCTTAAATTCTCAACCTTATTTTTAAATTCTTAATGTTATTCTTAAATTCTTAACATTATTCTGAAATTCTTAACTTTTTTCTTGTCAGTAATTCTTCATCATTCATTTATTGCCTTATTAAAATCACTCATCAACCATAAAAAAAATTGTAATATTTTCATGTGGGGTGTTTCAGTATGAAAGACAAGGAGATCTCTTTGACACTTGTTTATTCCAAGTTGACATGCTCAAAAAGTGTATATATGGTATCCGCAACATGCAGTGAGCTCTCGTTTTTTTTATTTCATACCAAGTTAGAATCTCGTTCAGGAAAGTCCTGTATCAAGGGACGTAACTCATGGTTACTAGTTCCTGTGCACATGTTACAAAAATTATTTCTGTTTTTATGTCATGAATCTTTTCCTTTCTATTTTGATAACATTAACAAATATTTGTAGACAAAAAGGGGGGGGAGGAAATGTTGATCACAAACTAGACAATAACTGCTAAAAATCCCTGATCCCCAAATTTATAGACAAATCCTACAGATGCATGCTGGGAATTTTTCATAGCTAATAAAAATAGACAATTCTTTGTAGTACCTATACATATTTTTCTTTCTTACCTTGAAGACAGAAATCTCTAATCACTTGACTGTATCCCTTTTGCATGTGAACACAATTTCTATTTTGTGAACTTTTTGCTTTATTACTGTCATATAGTTGTTTTATTTTGCCTTTCATTACATCGTCTTCCCTTTTTGTCTTATTTTGCTCTGTTTGTCTTCTTATTGTTATTGAGAATTTTATACTTAATAAAGAGTTTGAAGAATGACAGCGGCAGGGGGGGTGGGGATTTGAAGGTGAAAGTAAGAAATCTGTCAATGTGTCACACCTTGTTTTGAACTTTATTCACCTGACAGTTACCTGCTGATAGATTGAAATAAGTGTCAGGTTGGTCCTCAAGTTATGTGAAAAGAAAAGAAAGATGAGAAACAAAGAAGAGAAAAGTCAAGGGTGAAAAAAAGAAGAAAAAAGAGGAAGATTAGAAGTAGAAGAAAGAGTAAAAAGAGGAGAGGGTAAAAAGAAAGAAAAATTAAAGAGAAGAAAAAGTAAAAAGAAAGAAGAATAGAATGATTGATGAGAATGAATAGAAAGAAAAAAGAAGAGGAAAATGAAAGAAAAGGAAAAAAAGATTAGAATGATTAATGAGAATGAGGAAAATAAAAAAGTAGAAGAAATAGTAAAAAGAAGAAAATTAAAGAAAAAAGAAAAGAGAATGAAAATGTAGAAGGAGTAAAAAGAAAGAAAACAGTGGAGAATGAAGAAGAAATATTTAAAAGAATGGATAGAAAAAGTAGAAGAAAAAGTAAAATGAGGAAAGCAAAAAATAGAATGGGGAGTAAGAAGAAAGAGGAAAAGAAGAGTAAAATGAAGGAGGAAGAAGAAGAACAACAACAAGAAGCATAAAGAATAAAAAAATAGAAAAAAGATGGAAAGATTAAGAATGAAAGAAATAAAGTAGAAAGAAGAAAAGGTAAGAAAAGGCAAGAGGAGTAAGAAAAAAGAGTAAAAGAAAGAAAATTAAAAAGAAAGAAAGTAGAATGAAAAGAAAAAAGTGAGAGAAAAGAATAGAATGAAGAAAAATATGAAAGAGAAAGAAGAAGAAACAAAAAGAAGAAAGTCTAGAAGAGTAAAAATTTCGGAAAGTGTAAGAAAAAAGAAGAAAATGAAGAAGAAAGTAAAAAGAATGAAACGTAAGAAATCGAAAGAAGAAAGACTAAAAAAGAAAAATGAGCGGAAAAGAGTGGAGAAGAATGAAAAAGAAGAAAAATAGGACAATGAAGGTTGGCGATGAATTAAAAAAGCTAAAAATCTGAATGATAACGAAACAAAAAACTATGATAAACGAGAATGCAGTGGGGGGGGGGGGGCACTCAACAAAAAAAAAAAAACCTCCCTCTTAGATCAGCCTTTCTCTTCTGAACCTGACTGAATATTCATGTCATAAAAACTGTTTGTTAACTGCTGGTTCTGTCTGTGTGTATCCAAGGAAATGTGTACACAAGTTTGGTCATATTTTCATAAAGTTTTCCTTGAAGTTGTATCTGAAGAATTACCTAAGGCGGCTATTTTCAAATATTATTTTCTGCTTGGCTTGTTAAATGTTGACTCAGTTTCTCTGGCTTCACAATAGTTTGAATATCTCAGGGGATTTGTTTCCATCTTTCTTTCTTTCTTTGATTCTTTCAAATTCACATTTACTTCCTTCTCTCTTTCTCCAATTTACAAGGCAGACTCTATTATTTTAGCTACTACTTACTTTAAAACGTTACTTGCCTTTTCTGTTTTTTTAGCAAGTTATCTTCTTTTCCTCCTCCCTTTTCTCCTTCTTCTTCCTTTTCATTTTTCTTTTGCTTCTTTTTCTTCTACTTTCTTCCATATTTTTTCTTCAAATCTTCTTTTTTTGCTCTTTTACTTTATTTTTTCTTATTTTCCTACTTTTTCTTTTCCCTTCTTTTTATATTTTGTCTTATTCTTTCTTTGTCCTCTTTTTCCTTTTTTTCTTCCCCTTCTTTTTTCTTTTCATCTTTTTTCCTCTAATCTTACATTTTCTTCTTCCTTTTTCTACCTCTTTTTATTCTTTTCTTTATTCTTTGTTCTTCTTTTCTCTTCTTTTTACTTTTCATCTTTTTTCCTCATTTTTTTTGTTCACTCTATACATTTTATTCTTTTTTTACTTTTTTCACCACTATATTTTCTTATTTTTTATTTTTCACTTCTTTTTCTTCCTTTTCTTTACTATATATATTTGTCCATTTTTTCTTCAAATTTTACTTTTTTTCTTGCTCCTTTTATACTTTATTATTTTTTTCTACTTCTTTTTCTTATTCTTTTTCTTTTCTCTATTTTATTGTTTCTTTTTCTTCTTCGTCTTTTTATTTTTTCCATTTCTTTTCTTTTCTTCTTCTTCCCATTTTTTACTGTACCCATTGAGTCTCTACGTCAGTAGTAATTGATGGGTTACATTAGAAATTAGATACCAGTAAATCTTCTCAATACATCAACACTGTCCGCAGTATTTTTGCTGACTTATTTTCGTAGTAGCATACTAGTATTTCAAGCATTTGTATATTCACACATGATGCCTGGAAGTTATCACCAGAGACTGAGTAGCAGCAAGTCTCCTCAAGAGGCCAATACTCTTTTCCAGCCTCTGGATCTTTTTAGTCATTGTTCAGAAAATCTGGATTCTTCTGCAGATACCCAGTTCCACCAGTTTTTTGGCTGAGCTTTTTGGGATCATTCCTTTTGCAAAAACAAAGCATGGCAGAAGAACATGGGACAATAGAATGAGTCAACCATTTTCTCCAATACCTTTACCAATGGATTGTATATATGAGTTACACTTGAGATTTGGAATAATTGGATTATCTTCAAAGCTATACTGATATCACTTCCAGCAGAATTGCTATATTTATTATTCATTCATTTTTCCCAGTCATCATATCTGATGGGTTTTGCTGGAGATCATGGGAGAGTGAATTTCGTCAGAACTACAAGACTCTTTCCAATATTTCAGCTGAGATTTATGGTTCCATAAACCAGATGTCTTTTAATTCTTCTTCAGATTTTCAGCTTTCTCAGCCTTTTAGAAAAGTATTTTAGAACCTTTCTTATTATTCCAGTTAGTAGTGGTACACTGATTACCTTTATAATCAGTTATGTGCCATGCATGATACATGCATAGGTGATCATGTATCTTTCAATACATGACTGACGAGGCAGATTTTTTCCCGCAGTAGGTTGACATTTCTTTCTGCAGTAGACCATTTGCCATCCAAGGCTATAGAACCTAGTCTGTCCTTTACCCATAGAAGAGTGGTTGGAGAAGAGAATTCATACCTTTCTCAAGGGTATTAGCACGTAAGTGAATATCAGTCAGTTATGTGCCATTCGTAATACATGCTTAGTTGATCATGTATCTTTTGATACATGACTGACAAGGCAGATTTTTTCCCACAGTAGGTTGCCATTTCTTTCTGTGGTAGACAAGTTGCCATTAAAGGCTATAGAACCTGGTCTGTCCTGTTATTTACCCACAGGTGGGTGGGGAAGAAGAGGATTTATACCTTTCCCAAGAGTATTAGCACGTAAGTGATTATCAGTCAGTTATGTGTCATGCATGATACACACTTAGGCAATGATGTATCTTTCGCTACATGACTGATGGGGCAGATTTTTTTTCATAGTAGGTTGACATTTCTTTCTGAAGTAGACCAGTTGCCATGCAAAGCTATAGAACCTGGTCTATCCTGCTATTTACCCATAGCTGGGGGGAGAAGAGGAGGATTTATACCTTTCCCAAGTGTATTAGCACGTAAGTGAATGTAATGGTTTTGACTGGAATTTGGACTCGGCTCTCTGATTCCTCGATCCAAGCTGCTACCCATTACTCTACCATGCCTCCTTTATAATCACTACCTTTATAATCAACAAATCTTTTTGCAGTTCTTCAACAATGTCATGATATTTATACAGCTTTTCACTCTCTATCAGTCACATCTACAATCTGACAGGTCTTCATTTCTTTCTTCTTAATGATTAAATCTAGCTTCTATGCCTGGATTGGATGAGCTGTCTGAATTTCAAAATTCCATAACATTTTTTTTTCTTTCTTTTCTCTGGAGTTCTAAATAAGAGTAAATTTCTCCCAAACTGGATGATTTTCTTTAGTTTTTCTGCTAAGGTTTACGATGCCATCATCTGGACACTTTTTAACTTTTCCTCAGATTTCCAATTTTCTCAGACTATTCAAATGGCTTTTCAGGATTGTTCCAAGTATTCCAATAATGATCTGAAATTTCTGTTAGATGTTTATATTTTGCAAAACTAACATGGCTATTGTTGGGGATCATGTGACAACAAATCTCTCCAATACTCTAGCACCTTCCTCAGTATTCTTACTGATTTTAGTCACATTGTTTACAGTGATATGGAAAAAGTCATGATCCTGAATGGCTAGTGTTGTGGGGAACTTCCTTGAGTCGATGACAAATGGATCTCTGTAGAATTCTGCTATTTCTGTAACTGTTTACAACACCTTGATACTTAGAGGTGCAGAGTCTTGCAGGCAGATAACCTCTCCACCGTTACTTATAAATGCTCAAGTGGGCCAATATAGAGTCTGATCTATTCAATGAAAGCCTCCAGAATGCTCCACAAACCAATTCTGGGTAACTTGGGTAACTGATGACACAGTGCATTATCTTGCTAGAATAACCCATCATCCTTGGTGTACATGGAATCCTTGAATTGGTGTAAATGATCACAATGCAGTGCAATGTAGCAGTCATCAGGCAATGACCTATTAAGGCAGAACAACAAGCCCAATCCATGCCACACACCAGCCTACACACTGGAGTTCTTGACCTTACTGGGGCTACACCCTACCATCAACCTGAAATTACACACACTGACTCATCAGTTAATATTAAACATCAGTTCTCATATGATCACTGAAGTTAAGCAACATTGAGCCTGTTCAGTACTTAGATGGGTGATGCCCTTCATATTCCATTGTAAGAAGGAAGTTTCATTCAAACATCATCTTTCCAAGAGCTGCTACTTTATGGGGCAGACTCCTGAGAGGATGCTTTCCTATACACTACAGTCTTAACTTTCAATTTTAACTATTATACATATCCATAAAACAACCTCATTTAGTAACCTTAACTTGAGTGTCTCTTGAGCCTTGCAATTATATTGTGTGCCATGTCCATTCAAGATGTGAGCAATCATGACTCTCCACAACTTCTTGCCCTTTTGTAGCTCTTAGTAAAGTTTATCTTTTTACTATTTCTCCTAATCCATGTTCTGCCAAACATTTAGACAAGCTCTATAGATAGGTTATTTTCTGCATTTCTCAGCCAGGGCTCTTTAGTCTAGGAGAAGAAAAATTTAATTCAAAATCAACTTGAAGGTAGAAGGGGTTTCACTTTGGGGTCACATGTAAGTAAACATGGGTTTGGCCGAAATGGCCTTGTTCAGAAAATTGATTGTGCCAGATTATGCACTCTCTCGCAGAAACTGTAACTGGGATCTGTCCAACATAGTTGCAGTTTATACAACAAAGTAGGGATCTGCAATACGGTTTAGCTAGTTATCCTGTGTGCTCAGAAACAAGTAGTAACTGGCCCCTTTTTTATTGAATGGAAATTGTATTGGAGATTTATATTACTATTACATTGTAATCTAGACCTACCTCTTAAAATTTAGTAAATTAATTTTTTTTGTGTGTGTATATATATATATATATATATATATATATATATATATATATATATATATATATAATGGGTGTAACAGCTAAATTGTCCAAGTTGTGTAACAGCATGGGATAATTTTTCCATTGCACAAAATGTTTAACATCTAAAAAACTACCAAACTAATTGAGTTTCTATTTCCCAGTTTTTCAGAAAAGACATTTAGCCATCTTGACACCATTTTCTGTTAGAATCAACGAAAACTCTTTGAGTTTTTCTGTTAGAAAGAGAACAAGTTAAAATCATTTTGTGTTAGTCCCACTGTCTTTCCAACTGAGCAATGGTGAGACAAAAAAAAGATCATCCAGGCCTTCAGTAATGGTACCAACATTCATACTCTAGCTTCCATCTTCAAAGTCCATTCAAGAACCATCAAGAGAATGATGAATAAGTTTAGAAAAAAAGGGAACAGTAGAGAGAAAAATTAGATCAGGAGGTCACAACAGGAAGAGGGATCATCATTTCAATTTAGTGCTAAATACATTCTTATTGTTCAAAGTAGAGTTCATAGTGTTATAAAAACCTCGGAGAATTCCAGTAAGATATCTTTTATCATTTCTAAGATGCAACAGTTCAAAGCTTAATCTAACAATTGGACAATTTTTCTGTTACACCAATATATATAAATATATATATATATATATTTAGGCAGTATATCTTCATTCAAACATATTTCATTGAATAATATAGACATATTGTGTTTACTTATTTTTATACTGATCCTTTCCAGTTGTCTAATCAGTTTCTTGATATTAAGATGAAATTCATCAAGGATGGTGCCATAGTTTGTTTTTTTTAACCCAAGTACTTTCAACCTTTTCTAAGATCATCTTCAGGAGTAAATTACAAAGACAATCTTGTAACTGCTATAAAATCTGCATTTTGTTGTCATAGTGATTGTCATATTGATAAATCTATATAGTCCTGATTATGAAGAAGAAAGGATTAAGAGAGAGATTGAATCACTCTTAATGGCAACCCAAGACAATGCCTCAATAATGAACGATATAAAGGCCAACATAGACAAGACACAGGCAAGCACAAAGGTCAACTGTCTGGAAATGAAGATGAGACAACTACATAATAATAAATGTAACAAATTAACCCAGAATGAATACAATGACATGGCATAACTGGGTGGGGAGGATGACCCTTTGGGAAGTGCAAATTTTGACCTACAGAACAATTGTATATGAACAGACTAGAATCTGTCCATAGAATACCACAAATAAAATCCTTTAGGACTTTGAAGCTCAAACAGATTTCTCACTTCAGGCCAGAAGATTAAATCTGGTGGGAGGAAACAAGAAGAAATCATGTTTGATAATGAACATCACTGTTCCAGCAAACCATGGATTACATTTGAAAAAATGTAAAAAGACAGATATATATCTTGACTTTGCTACAAAACTAAGAAAGCTGCAGAACATTAAAGCAACAGTTGTGCCATTCATTATTGGAGTACTCAGGACAGTCCTGAAAATCCTAGGAAAAAGTCTGGCGGTATTGAAAATACGAAGAACACTCAGGACAATCCCGACAATAGAATTACTGACTATCGATAATTATTATGTTGGTGTTACACATTCCGAGGCAGGGTGTCGAAAAGACCCTTCACAGCTTAAAGACATTCCAGAGAATCCTCGCAGAATAAATGATGGCAGTTTTCTGGAGCTCTACACTCTTGGTCTCATTTCCAATTCCAGTACTTTTTTCAGTTTTCTAGTTGGTGTTCCAAGTGCTCCCATTACTACAGGAATTACTTCAACAGCCATATACCATAGCTTCTTCAGCTCGTTAGCCAGATCCTGCTATTTTTCAGTCAACTACTAATACTACTCCTACTACTATTATTATTATTATCATTAACAACACCAACTACTACTACTACTACTAGTAGTAGCATTAGGAGGAGGAGGTGTTTGCA
This sequence comes from Acanthosepion esculentum, assembly GCA_964036315.1. Lineage (NCBI taxonomy): Eukaryota > Metazoa > Mollusca > Cephalopoda > Sepiida > Sepiidae > Acanthosepion > Acanthosepion esculentum. The sequence continues at coordinate 3,567,095 of OZ038507.1, read as the reverse complement.
TACGTTCTCACTTGTGGCTTATATTAAGTGACAGCAAGTCTCCTCAATACACTACCGTTTTTCTTAGCTGTTTTCAGTAATGCTGTTATCTGGATGATCCATTCCTTCCTCTGATTACCAGTTTTGTCTGCAATATTGAGAAAGGTGCTTTTTTTTTAAATAAATATTCACCCAATACAAGGCCCAAGAGCCACTCAAAGTAAAGGGTTATGGAGCGAGGATGTTGAATGGATGTAAGGAGTGGAAGTAAATATGAGAATATGTAGGATAGATAATGGTTGACCCTAGTCTTGAAGAGGTTAAGATTTGTAGTGATTAAAAAAGCATCCTCTCGGGAGTCTGTTTCACAAAATAGCAGTCCTCAGAAAGAAGCTGTCTGAGTGGAACTTCTTTCTTACCAAGGGATATTTGAAGAGATTTGCTTTTAATTGATTGATTTGTTTCTCATGGATTATCAACCTTTAACAGCTTATTTAAAGCCAGAAAATGTTTTTGGTTTGAAAGAATTGGGTGGGGGATAATGATAATTTACATTCACTTACATGCAGCTACGCTTGGGAACGATATGTAGCCATCTCTTCTCACCCCCCACCACGACCAGCTATGGGTAAATAGCAGGACAGACTGGATCCTATAGCCTTGTGTGGCAACTAGTCTAGGAAGTGTACAACACTGAATTCAAAACCTCCACATATGAGTAATAGTAGAGTAGACTGTGCTGTTCAGCCTTGGGTGGCAACTAGTCTAGGAGAAGGAAAACTCTGAATTCAAAACTGTATGTAGCCCTGGTGAAGCACATGCTATACAACTAATGAAAGGATTACAGAGTTTACAATGAATGTGGTCAGCCTTGATTGATTATCCCATAGCAGTGGGGGAAGAGGTGGCTACATACCTTTCCTAAGGGTATTTGTGTGGGTAAGTGAATATATCAAACCTGACTAGAATTAGAACTCAGCTCCCTGATTTCCAATTCTGAGCCATTATCCATTACATCACCCACACATCCAAGCTTACAATACCTGGTATTCCAAAGTTGTCACCCATCTAGGTACTGACTCAATGTTGCTTAACTTCAGTGATCATATGAGAACCATTGTTTCTACATGATATGGTAAAGAGATTTGCCCTCACTCAATCTACAGCAATGAACACTAGCCATATGCTATGAAGGCATGAAACGAGAATAATAAATACTTCATAAATATTATGAAGAAAGGAAAGAAGCAAAGTTGGAAGGAGGAAGAAAAATGAGAAGAATTTAAAAAATGTTCCCTTTTATTTTTTTTCCTCCTTCATATAATTAAGAAGGAGAAAAAAACAGAAGGTAAAAATGAAAGAAAATGAATAAGAACGTTGTCCCTTATTTTCTCTGAAGATAAGCGGAACTTTCTTTTATGTCATGTGTCATCTGCCATAAAGTCGAAATTGGCAAGCAGAAAAAGATCGTCTGAATTCTTCTGTCATGATCTAATCAAATGAACAAGTTGCTGGCTGACAAACATGCATAAATTGCATATACAAACATAGACACATTTTCAAAGAGATGTCAAGAGGTATGTGTATGCACATAAATTTGTATATCAATAAACATATATTTCTGCAAAAAGTTTAACCATAAAATGTATTCAGTATGGTTTAAAGATTTTTATAACAAGTATTTCCCACACTGTATCATTGGTAACTTTCATTTAATTTGTATTATTTTATTACTAGTTTTATTCCATCTTATTATTGATGCTTTTTATCCCAACACTCTGGCTCTATACACTCTTCATTAATACTATTATTTTATTACTAGTTTTATTCCATCTTATTATTGTTGCTTTTCATCCCAACACTCTGGCTCTATACACTCTTCATTATTACTATTATTTTATTACTAGTTTTATTCCATCTTATTATTGTTGCTTTTTTATCCCAACACTCTGGCTCTATACACTCTTCCTTATTACTATTATTTTATTACTAGTTTTATTCCATCATATTATTGTTGCTTTTTATCCCAACACTCTGGCTCTATACACTCTTCATTATTACTATTATTTTATTACTAGTTTTATTCCATCTTATTATTGTTGCTTTTTTATCCCAACACTCTGGCTCTATACACTCTTCCTTATTACTATTATTTTATTACTAGTTTTATTCCATCATATTATTGTTGCTTTTTATCCCAACACTCTGGCTCTATACACTCTTCATTATTACTATTATTTTATTACTAGTTTTATTCCATCTTATTATTGTTGCTTTTCATCCCAACACTCTGGCTCTATACACTCTTCATTATTACTATTATTTTATTACTAGTTTTATTCCATCTTATTATTGTTGCTTTTTATCCCAACACTCTGGCTCTATACACTCTTCATTATTACTATTATTTTATTACTAGTTTTATTCCATCTTATTATTGTTGCTTTTCATCCCAACACTCTGGCTCAATACACTCTTCATTATTACTGTTATTTTATTACTAGTTTTATTCCATCTTTATTTTTGGAAAATCTATGACAAAATAGATAAAGTTTTAGTGTGACGAATTTCATCCTTTAGGATTCCATCAGACTAAAGTGATGTTTGCATGCTTAACAAGTTAACAATGTACACTATAAAATAGCTACAAACAACCACCTTCAGAGCCACAATTATTTCTACTTAATTACCACTAGAATAATTTGAAATGTAAATGTTATCACCTACGACAGGCATGTCAAACTCAGAGTCCCATGAGGGCCAAAGGAGACAGTTTGTGTTCTCATGAGGGCAGCACTCCTACATTTTATTTAAGGTTGTTCAATAAAAATTATCACAGAACATTTCCTTTTAATTTAGAAACATGCAATGGTTTGGTTATCAAGAATACAAGTACAAAGAACATGTAGTTAAACAAAAGAATATAACTAAAAGATTTAGCATGAGATATAAATCTGTTCTTTATTTCGATATAACAAACATTTATAAGCCAACATACATGGCTGACATGTATTTGAATGAGCAGCAAATGAATTGCACATAAATCATAATAGTTCAAAATAAACTTTTGTTATTGATCATTCTAACTTTTCATGTTTTGTCCCGAGGCTTGACACCTCTTGTTCTTGACAATCTTTGGTATATCTGGCTGAAATTTCTGTGCAGTTCCGACTTTTATAAGAGATGATAAGTGATAATCAGTCAACCTGGTTCCCTGTAAAGTTTTTGTTGATTTCATAAAGGAAAATAACTGCTCACACAAATAGGTGGAACCAAACATTGCTAAGATTCGTGTTGCAAACTTTCTAAGATTTGTAAACCTTTCTTGAAGGTATGAAAAGAAATCAGGTATTCCTACCTCAAAATACTTAGCTCTAAGTAAAGAATCTGACTGCATTTCTAAAAGTTTCATTTGAATGTTTACCTCTGCCTTAGCAACATCAAAAGTAAACGGCATGGAGAATAGTGCAAACGGATCTTCAAAAGATGAAAAATCACAAAGTCTTTTTTGAAACTCTGTTGACAACAATTCCAGGTGACTTTTATACTTAGCAAAGCTTAGTACAGACTTAGTATTAGTACAGTTTTTTAGCTCTTTGCACATGGAAAATGAACTAAATTTTCATTTAAGACTTGTGACTTCCATAACCTTAACTTTGTAATGAAGCATTTAATGTCATCATACAAGTTAGTGATGAGCTTGTTTTTACCTTGTAATTTCAAATTGAGATCGTTTAATTGTGCTGTGATGTCCATAGCAAAAGCTAGATCCTGGAGCCAACTTTCATCTTTTATTTCATCGGGGTTTCGACCTTTCATCTCCAAAAATATGATTATTTCTTGCCTTAATAATTAAAATCTTTTCAATACTTTGTGACATGACGACCAACGCACATCTGTGTAAAATGGAACATCAGTAAAGTGATTACCCATATCCTCCAACAACTGGTTGAACTGACGGTGATTGAGAGAATGGCCTCTCATATAGTTAACGATGCTTGTGACCAAATAAAGCACATGATCCAATTTTGAATTTTTTGAGCACAGATTTTGTTGATGAATAATACAGTGAAAATGTGTAACTGACAAATCTGGATGTAAGTTCTTTATTTTTGCTTGTAACTTGGCAACACCACCATTATGGCTTCCAATCATATTTGCTGCACCGTCGGTAGACAAGCATACCAGTCTGCTTAAATTGAAATTATACTCATCAAAAATGTGTTCGATTTTCTCAAAAATGTCCTGGCTTGTTGTAGTGTCATGCATAGGGATCAGATCAACCAGTTCTTCATAAATGTTTAATTTATTGTCACAGGCCCTCATGAAAATTGCAAGCTGTGCTATTCCAGATATATCAATAGTCTCATCAATTGCAATAGAAAAATGTTCAAATTTGGATGATTCGCTTTTCATCTGTTGCTTCAAATCACTTGACATTTCATTGATCCATTCAGCAACAGTGTTCCTGGTTAGTGAAATATTTTTAAACAAGTGTGCTTTTTCTGAGCATACAATTTCGGCTGTTTTTACAAGACATTGTTTTACAAAATCCTCTTCAGTGTAGGATTTCGCATTCATCGCTATCATTTGGCTGAGTTCATAACTTGCAGTCACAGACGCGACATTCTCTTTCTGAATTTTCGTAAAAAGGGTCTGTTGCCATGTCAAATTAACTTTCAATTCCTGGAGCTTTGAAACACGCATTGGGACTTCATATTTATCGTAAGGTACCGTAGATGGTTTGTTTCATAATGTCTTTTCAAGTTGTATGTTTTCGGCGTACAAATGTGATTATTGCATATTAAACAATGTGTGGAATCTTCCACGACAGCCAGTCTACCCTCCACTGGAAATGCACTCTTCTTGCATCCATTGGTCGATCACCGTAAATCCGGCTTGCTGATTGGTCAGTTTCGACCAATCAGATCGCTCTCACACGCACGATTATTCTTCGCGCCATTCTTCCTGGAGCCTCTTTGACTGTATATAAATCGGAGTAACACGTGTCACCTGGAGCATTCCAAGAGAGATTCCAAAGAGAGCAGAGCCGAGCAAACCACACCGACAACCAATTTCAACCGCTCAACACAATTACCAAAATGTAACCTTCAAGGAACTTCCGTCTTTGACTAATGCAGTCAGACGTTAAAGAACTTTCGAACATAAAACAACTTTGCTTACCCAAAGTGAACAGAACATTCACTACTCAATAAGAAAAGAACTTTATGACACTTACGCAAGTACAATCTACAATCTACTTCTAATATGAGCTTAGATACAAATATACCAAGTTAAGGGTACGCAACTTTTCTTGACTTAAACCAATACAACACTACTTCTAACATTGAACATCCGGCAACATAAGAAAACACTATTGTAAATACCTTTCAGTTGTATATAAATGTTTGTATTATTTCAATTTATTCTTGCTTTGTTTGTTCCATATTTTTTGAACTTTAATATTGTTGAGGATGAATGTAAAGAACACATCGATCTAACAACCTAAACCTTCTGATATAACATAACACATACCATTACATCCACCAACATAATGATGACACCGACGTCCATCCTCTACAAATGTATCTTTCCATTCACTTCTGTGCAAAAATACTGTAATTCCCATTTCTCTTGAAACACTCGCCCTTCTTCGTTCACTTTTCTTTTTTTTCTCAGTCGGAGAAGCATTAGCCATTTTAAAGACGATGTGGAATCTGAAAAATTAAGAAATAAAAAAAAAGAAAACAAAAAAGATTTATAATATCAATAAAAGTGGAATAAAACAAAGAACCTGACACTTGCACACTATTACCTGATTCATATTTTTAGTTTAAAGTCAATTTAATAAAACGTAAACAATAAGGCCTTTTATTTGAAAATGACATAATAAAAATTAATTATATATTATGTGTACAGTGAGCGCTCCCAATACTTCACCACCGGCTCACCTTTAATGAGTCTGTGCGCTTATGTTTTGACCTTTGCTGCATCCCAGTTCCTCTCATCTTGTCCTTGACCTTTGTATCTCTCGTGCCATCCAATTCTCTCCTTTTGCAATGTGCGTATATGTAATGAGTGATTGACCAAAATATAGACAGTTACATGTTGCTGCTTCAATTGCTTATAACGCTGGAGATGCTAAAGTAGATGAACTACTAAAAAAAGTATATAAAAAATAGTGAAAATTTCTAATTTATTTTTGTTTAAAATTGTCTCTATGGGCCGCAAATCTACTTGAAATGGGCTGCATGTGGGCTGCAGGCCGCGTGTTTGACATGCCTGACCTACGATATAACCATTATATAATACAATTGACTTTGCTACTCATAATGTACTATTTACCAGCATATATAAAAAGTTAAGCCTAAACACAACACACATGTCCTGAAGTATGTGTTCAAGCATGAAACAGATTGTTTCTACTTGGTGCTGACCTCAGTGACCTCACTTAGACACACACACACACACACACGTATGGCATTTTAAAAAGCTAAAAAAGAACAACCTATTTCGTCTCAGCCTTATCTAGTTTATTTCTGGGATATAAAAAGATAAGCATGTAAATTTAATTAATATTAATGATAATGGATGGAGAAAAAAAATGAATTTCAAGAAAGCTAGAGTCCAATAACATTCAGACCCAGTAAGCATCCCCTCTGTTTACAGAGGGAAGGCCTACTGGGTCTGATATACAAGGACTCTAGAACCTTGAGGTGATATGAGGAGGGGGACCTAGTTAAAAAATGCCATATAAATTTTACTTGTTCCTAGCTTTCGTTAAATTTTGTACCATAAAAAACTTATTTAAATAAATAAATAAATATATATATATATATATATATATATATATATATATATATATATATATATATATATAGAAGTTAATGGTCAGAGTTGAATTAGACCAGGGAACAGTAATATTAAAAAAGTGCTCAATACACATATAAAAAGATAAAAATTTAACATGTAGAGCTTTAAAGTATGAAAAATTAGATCAGCCAATTCCGCTACCTTGGTTTCAACATTTTGGTCAATTGATTTCCTAATGCTTTATTTTAAAAAGAAAATAAATGACTGAGCATACAATGTGAGGTGTGGTTGAAGATGAGGAGGAGGGAAAAATCAAGTGTATTGAAAATGTATCAGTGGGGGATTCATTCATATTTTTTTTTTTTTTTAAATATCGTACTATTTACATTATTCAGACTATTGTCCTCATCTTTGTCGCCATATTTATTACAATATTTTGGCCATTGTATGCTCCGGCCTTCTTCAGGTGGTTGGGATGTCGAACTGAACCCTTTATTTCGCTCACTGGGGTAGACTGTTCTAGTTCCACGTGCCATGTTTAATGGATGTCATTTATCAGCTATCTCCTGTTAATTCCCCTCTCCAAGTTCTCCACTTCCTTAACCAGGTATTGAACTCACACTCTATGGGTCCTGTCACTAGATCTAACCAATGCCTTTATCCACTGTGCCATTCATAGTTGTTTTGTTTTTTAAAAAATAAAGTGTTAGGAAATCAATTAACTGAAATCGCCTGAAGATACCAAAAGTTTGAAACCCAGGTAGCAGAATTGGCTGATTTCCTAATTTTATATACATATGTGTGTGTGTGTGTGTGTGTGTGTGTATATATATATATATATATATATATATATGAAGAAATATAGTCTTAAAGTGTGCTATATTTATGGGATAAAGTGCTCAATATCAGAGATAGAGCATGTGTAAATATAAAAGTGAACATAGAAGTCAACACTTAGAGGCGACAGTCTGTTTCATGCTAGAAGAAACAGACTGTTGCCTCTAAGTGTTGACTTCTATGTTCACTTTTATATATATATATATATATATATATATATATATATATATACGCATTCAACCAATAAGGTCAATATTTACTTGCCCCCCCCCCCCACCACCACCACCACCACCACGAGGGAAAGATGTGGCACAAGGCCGAGTTTTATGTGGGTATTCCGAGCCTGTAGGCTCGGCCAAAAAGTGCCCATAGAAACTGTAAAAACAGAATCATGTTGGTGAAACCTCCCCGAAAGAGACTCTGTCCCTTTGGCGGAGCCTTGTCCGGGTTCCTCTCTGCCCAAAGGCAGAGAGTTCGACTGTCTTGCTGGAACAAATTCCAGCAAGTTTCAACCAATAAGGTCAGCTTGAGAATAAGATCCTCATCTGATTATCTTAAATCCAATCAATCTCGGTCTGTTAGTGCCAAGTGATTTACTAATGTCTGGACAGTCATTCTGACTGTTGAGTGATCACAGTCCTCATAGACAGGCTCCAGTGATCCTCTTTGCAGAAGAACATTGGTTGCTGATAATAGTACTGATGCCATGCAAGGATTATTGATATTCAAATAATCACTTTGGTGAATACAGAATTTATATGCAATACTTTCTTTTGCAGCAATTTATCATGTGTTCACATATATATATATATATATATATATATATATATATATATATATACATATATATATATATATAAGTATATATATATATATAAATATAAAAGTGAACGTAGAAGTCAACACAATCAACCCCAAAATTCAACAAGTAGCTTTAATTATCTTCCCAAACAAAAACAAAACTATTCAATAAGCTATATAAACAAATTTTTATTACATTAATAAAAACACCGACCAGAATAATAAAAAATAAAAAAATAAATAAATAAATATATAAGATAAAAAATAAAAACAAGCAAAACAATTTGACCCAAATAAATAAACAAATAAATGACTTCCGGTAAAATAACCGCCATAATAGACTACCCACAATAAGCTATATAAACAAATTTTTACTACGTTAATAAAAACATCGATCAAAATAATAAAAAAAAATAAATAAAAAATAAATAAATATATAAGAAAATATAAAAATAAAATTAAATAAAAACAAGCAAAATAATTTGACACAAATAAATAAACAAATAAATGACTTCCGGTAAAATAACCGCTAAAATAGACTACCCACAATGCACCACTGACCCGTATATATAAATAGCCAAGAAAAATAATAGCACTAGTTGCCTGACGATTGCACTAGCATGAAACAGACTGTCGCCTCTAAGTGTTGACTTCTATGTTCACTTTTATATTTACACATGCTCTATCTCTGATATTGAGCACTTTATCCCATAAATATAGCACACTTTAAGACTATATTTCTTCATATATATATATATATATATATATATATATATATATATATATATATGTAATAATAACATAGTTTTAAGATATGATTTATTTATAGGTAAAAGTGCTCAGTATCATTGATAGAGTATATATATATATATATATAGAGAGAGAGAGAGAGAGAGAGAGAGTGGTCATTGAGGTCAACACTGTGTGGTGACTGTCTGTTTCATGCTTGAACAGAATCTTCAAGACTGAAAATTGCATTCATGCATGAAACAGACAGTTGCCACTATGTGTTGATCTCAATATCCGCTTACTCTTCTATGAATTGAGCACCCTGAGTCACTGGCGTGTTTATTTTAAAATAAATACATAAAAATTCACCTTCCTCTCTGCTGGGAGCTGATAGCCCAGGGAAAAATCTCCAACTGATGCCAAATTGGTTTTCAATCCTGGATTGAAGCAATTTGATGTCTAGCCACACTGATGAGCTGTGATACAGCAAAACAGTCTGTCTGTGGATCTCTCGCACACACACACACACACATATAAAAAGAATTAATATATAAATATATATATATATATATATATATATATATATATGGTCATAGTTTTTCAGGTAGTGTGGCTTGTAATTGTTAACAAGGCCAGTCAGATTGACCATTACTACTGTAACAATCTAACATAGAAAACACCTCAAAAAATTTAAATAAAAGATTATATGAACATAAAAGAAAACTTGCAAAACAACACATTCAATACATTAGTTATATATATATATATATATATATATATATATATATATATAGGCAGCATGTCATTATTGAGGCATGTCTTGTTAAAGACTGTGGAACTTTTCCATTTAATAATCTTTTTTTCTTGCTTTCTCACAAGATTTTTTATATTTGGGTCTAAGTTGTTGAAGAAAGACCCTCGTCCTTTGTGTTTTGTCAGGTGCTTTCTGTTGTCATCAATTGTCATCATAACTGTATGTTTTGGTTTGAAGTAAGTTGTTTATTATTTTATTTTATAGATAATATTTTGGGTATTTAGGCAGTGTTGTTGGAGTAGTTCATTAGCAAATGGGAGGGGGGTTGGTATTTATCATTTGGAGGATTAGTTATTAAATATGTTTAAGATGTTTCTGCCAGTATTAAATGCTATTTTATTTATGTTGAGTTTTTGGTTTTTAATTATGATGGCTTCAAGAATTTGTAAGCGTTTTTTGCATTTGTTTTTGTAGAGGCTTTTGGTATTGTTGATTAGGATTTTTCTTATTTCAAAGGATTTGAATCTGTTACTAGTGGTACAGTGTGTTGTTATAAGGTGGTTTTTTATGGTGATGGTATCACTAAAATGGTATATAAGCCGATGTATGAGAGTTGTGGTTTTCTGTCTGATGTATGTGGTAGGGTTATTATGTTCTCAAAACGGGCATGCAATCTTATACACTACATTGATTTTATTGAGAAACAGTTTGGGGGGGAGTAGTATTATTTTGGACAATTAGGTTCAAGGTTTTAATTTTGGTGTAGTATATTATTAATTTTTTGTGTTTGATAGGTTTAGTGTTTCTGTGGATGGTGTTACTTATATCTAGTTCAGTGAGTTTGTAGTTGCTGTGCATATGATTCTTATAGAAAAGCTTAATAGTGTCATTGTTGTCTGACTTTTTTTTCCTTTGTTATTATTATGAATATTTGAAAGGTAGTGTTTTATATGTTGGTCAACTAATTTATTGGGGAAATTTATTGTTTATGAGTGTCCTTTTTACATTGGTAAGTTCTTTGTAAAATATTGTTCTGGATGAGGAGATGTGAAAAGCTCTATTGATTATATTTTTGATGAGGGCTATTTTATATTTATCTGGACATTCACTATGGAAGTTAAGCAAGCAGGAGTTTTTGATTGTTGGCTTTTTAAATACTGATGTATTAAATGCATCTTTGTTGCTGGAGTCTATAAGTACATTGACAAATGGTATTTTGTTGTTGATATTAAGTTTGACTGTGAATTTTAAAATGGAATTTTCCTCAAAGGTGTGTTTAAGTTTATTAATTTTATAACAACACATTGTACAACTAGTAACAGATTCAAATCCTTTGAAATAAGAAAAATCTTAATCATCAATACCAAAAGCCTCTACAAATGCAAATGCAAAAAACGCTTACAAATTCTTGAAGCCATCATAATTAAAAACCAAAAACTCAACATAAATAAAATAGCATTTAATACTGGCAGAAACATCTTAAACATATTTAATAACTAATCCTCCAAATGATAAATACCAACCCCCCTCCCATTTGCTAATGAACTACTCCAACAACACTGCCTAAATACCCAAAATATTATCTATAAAATAAAATAATAAACAACTTACTTCAAACCAAAACATACAGCCATGATGATGGTTGACAACAACCGAAAGCACTCAGCAAAATACCAAGGATTAGGGTCTTTTTTCAACAACTGAGACCCAAATATAAAAAAAACAATTTGCAAGAAAAAAAGATTATTAAATGGAAAAGTTCTGTAGTCTTTAACAACATATACCTCAATCATATATATATATATATATATATATATATATATAATTATTTATTTGAATTCAGATTTTATAACATATTTATGTTGTAATATTCAAATAAATAATTATATCTGCTCTACTCTGTATTGAGCACTCTTTAAAGAATATTAATTGTTGGTTATTGGATTTCACTCCGTATATACCAATCCTAAACTTGGGTATATATATATATATATATATATACACACACACACACACACACATATATATATATATTAATGCATGTTTCATTAAATAATATAGACAAGTTTTGTCTATTTATTTTAAGTAATTTCCTTTCATATTTTCTGATAAGCTTAATCACATTACCATTGAAAGACGAAAGGAAAACACCATATTGACACATGTTTGAATCCAATCTAAGCTTTCGGCTTACATAAGCCATTATCAAAGATGACAATTTTAATAAATCAAACAACACATATACGAAACCACAATAATGGCCTGCCGTTGCTGTTTGAATAAGCTCAAAGTAACGACAAACACTTATTTACGAGCCAAGGAAGCGAAAAACGCGTCATAGCTCGTGACGTCACACATGACCACGCGAGAGTGAAAACGAGAAGTATTAAGTATGGGAATCCATTGGTATAAACCAATGGCTTCTGCTATAGATTACAGAATGTTTGTGGAGATTTCATAGTTTATTTTGTTCAGGTTAGGTTTCAACTGTTTTATGTATATAGCTTCAATGAGTTTTCATTTTTGTTTATTATTTTCATGTTTAAGTATAATTGTGTTGTCAACAAGGATATATACATATATATATATATATATATATATATATATATATATATCCAGATCTGGCATCTTGACTTCCTCACTTTCTCATCGTGACACAGTGTCTCTCTGTTTTTTCTACAAATATTTTCATGGCAACTATTCCGATTAGTTAGTGCCTTGACTGCATGAATTGATGCACGCTACTAGATTGGCCGTCATGTCTCAGCATTTTAAACTAGCTAAATGCAACCGTCTCTTTTATTCTAACAGTTTGTTTTATAAGGAACTCCCTTCCTATTTCTTGCTTCCCTACCATCTACAAGCTTCAAAAATTCAAATACAGCATGAGTTGCCATCTTTTGCCTTCCTGAACCTTGTTGCTTTATTGTTTTTTCTCACTTCTCTTCACTAAAGTCTTCTCATTCTCTTTCACTCTGAGTCCTAGTGGCTTTAGTGCCTTGCTTGCAGTGAAATGATTAAAAGAAACATCTTTTTTATATCAGGGACAAATGGTCTAAGTATGCAACACATGCATGGCATGCCTTACTTTTTCCAGGATAAATAATTTTGTACTAGTATAAAATTACTGGTATTATTTATGAAGTGTACGTAGAGAAATCTCCTGTTTACTTAGCAAGAAGAAAAAAAAAGTGGGAGGGGTTCAAAGAAAGTAGCTAAGATCAAAGACTTGCCTATTTAAAGGACTTATTGCTTTGTTCATAGAATAGGACAAATTTAAATGAGAAAAAAGTATTTAATCAATTTGCAAGTTTTTTTTATTCTCTTATATACAGCACTCACATCTGGTGATCCTAATATCACATCAAAAGTTACTTTTTTATTCTCTTATATACAGCACTCACATCTGGTGATCCTAATATCACCTCGAAGGTTACTTTTTTATTCTCTTATATACAGCACTCACATCTGGTGATCCTAATATCACCTCGAAAGTTACTTTTTTATTCTCTTATATACAGCACTCACATCTGGTGATCCTAATATCACCTCAAAAGTTACTTTTTCACTGTTTTTAATATGATTTAACCCATGGAGAGTATTGTTGATCCCTACTTAAAACCTGGATTCAGTCATGTGACCACTACCCAGAACTTTCTTATTGACCAATTCACATTTGGAGTAGAAAGAAGCAACTGACAAAGTTTATTTTTTGTGATGTGTCAGGTAAATTTTCATCCATTTATCGAATCCATTCCAATGCTTTAAAATTTAATTTTAAATATTTAAAATTTTTTAATTATTTAAAAAAGTTACATAAAAATGTAAACTAGTACCTAATTATTTTGAGAAAAAACTTCTATTCATTTAAAAAAAATGATCTTAGTATTTCCAAAGATTCACTAAAAATGTGCATACATGATGAAAGAATACCCAAAACTTAATAAAACAAAATTTTATTGTCAAAATCATTGTTTTATTATTAAGTAGAAAGACCAAAGGATTTTTTTTATGTAAAAACTTATTTTTTTAATACTTTTTAGAACCTTTGAGATTCTGGCTAAAAATTTTATGTTTCTGGCATTAACATGATACCATAAATTAGTATGGGAAATTTGAGTGTCTTTTTGTGATGAAAAACACATCAGTTTTGAAATTCTTGCAAAAATCAGATAATTGTTGGATTTTAATGAAATTTATAGGATGAGTTATTCACAAATGAATTAAATATTTTTTTAAATGTTTCTTTTTTTGTAAATCTTGGTAAAAATATTTTTCATATCTGTTACCTCCCAATTATTTCATTTATTATGAAATTTTGAGAAATTCTTTCTTCTTAATGTTTATATTAGTTATTGTGATATATCTTTGAAGAATTTAAATTGTCAGTTTTTTTTTTGTCAAACAGGACCCCCAGTTAAAGAAAATCTACTCTAAATCATAAGATAAAAAATACAATAAAACTAAGACATTATTTAATTAGAAAAGCTTTTAATTACTTTTATGAATAAAATAAATTATGGAAACGACTGTCTTAAGAAAAAATATTTTTCAATGTTAATGAATTTTTACAAGAATTGTTTTCATTATTTTATAAATTTTAATTGGAGTAATTTATAAAGTTTTAAATATTTTAAAATTCTGTATTAATTTTTAACAGTCATGTTATTAAATAAAATGTATATTTACTAATCATAACTGGAAAAGCGTACTACAATTCAGTGACTTCCAGTATTTTTTTAAAGTATTTTTAATTTTTTTTGTGTGTATATAAATGCGCCGATTTTTGTAAATATAGACATCCATCCACAACATTATCAGAAAATAAATGCAGTAACTATAGTAAATTTAAAATTTATTAGTAATTTTCTAACATTTACTCAGCAAACACTTTTATAAAGCTATAAAGCCAAATTACCTAAAATTCAATAAAATATTAGAATGCTTGTAATATTTAAATTTTTTAAGATTACTAGGTAGTACAATAATTATATAAAAAAGGTGTTTATATTATATTCATCATGTAAATTTATTATGGTTATCTGCACCTTACTTAAATTTCCCAAACATTAGGTTATCGATAGATGTGTCAACACCATATAAAAACATCCACCTATGTGTTAAAAATAATATCTGCTGTATCTTAAACTAAAAGTAATATTTGTTCCAATTCAGATTAATGAATTAAACTTTTTAGCAGTTAATTTTTCTCATCGTTTCAAAGAAGTATATTTTATTTTTAAAAGATGTTTTAATAAAGAGAATTACATTTTGTTGACAGATTTGTCAACATGAAGGATTTTATCAGTTTTACTGATAATCAAAACAAACAAATCCTTTTGATCTATTTAAATTCAGTTCAAAATACAGTGAAGTGTTTTATTTAAATATCTGTCTATATTTCTGAGATGAGGTATTGTAACTATTTATACTATTTACATTCTTCAGACTGTTGTCCTCATCTTTATTGTCACTTTCACGTTTCGGCCTTCTTCATGTGATATTTCTGGGAATTTCAAACTAAACAATTTATTTAGTCCATCGGGGTCATTCAGTTATGTGCCATGTGTGATACACGCTTAGGCAATCATATATCTTTCAATACATGACTGACAAGGCAGATTTTGTTCCCGCAGTAGGTTGCCATTCCTTTCTGCAGTAGACCAGTTGCCATCCAAGGTTATAGAACCGAGCATGTCCGACTATTTACCCAAAGCCGGGGAGAAAAGAGGAGGATTCATACTTTTTCCAAGGGTATTAGTAATGGATTCAACTGGAATTCAAACTCAGCTCTCTGATTCCCCAATCCATGCTACTATCCATTACTCCCCCATGCATCCACAGGGGTAGATTGTTCTAATTCCAGGTTCCATGCCTTTCGTTATCTGTTTTTATTCTCCAAGTTTTGTCCTCTCTGGTGAAACCAGTGAATGAACTCAACTCTTTGGGTCAAGTCAATCAAGCATTGCTTTTATCCACTGCCGCACTCTCTATCTTAGCAATTGGTCTGCATTATAGACTGCATTTTTAAAAATGCATTTTAAGCCATAGGTATCATTTTGTTTTTGCTTTTTTGATTTTTTGGGGTGGGGTGGGGCATACCAACTAAATATTGGGGGAGACCTACTATAAATTTGGGGGCGAGTACCTACTATAAATTATAACCTGGTAAAATTTTTCACATTTTCATTTACCTACAGTATGGCAAAAAAAATCAATTAGCTCAGTTTCCTCTCTACTTTCCCAACCATTTGCAACAAGAAGCTTCAAAGAGAAGAAGAATATTATCATTCTTGGAAGAGAGAAGTCAAAGGTTGAACTGAAGATCAAAACCAAAGTAGGCATCACGGAATGTCATCATTATTTTGATTCCAAGTATTAGGAAATCAAAATAATGATGACATACAGTATGAGTGGATGAAGGGATGTCTCATTCTGAACAAATTGTTCCATTTCCCATCTCTGTTATTTTGTCAACATAAGAACACAAGGACAGTGACCAGCTACTGTGATTTGAACAATTTGCTTCCAGCATTAACAAGAGAGAAAAAATCCCAGAACCTTCTGTATTCCATAATTGCTCTGAAAAACTTTGGCTAACAATAAACTGATACAGCAATCGATCACTGAACAGCAGCTTTGATTCAGTTGCATAATATATCAGAAGTGTATTTTCTCACTTTAAGATTAGTTCATATCACATTCATAAGGTGTGTGTGTGTGTGTGGGGGGGTGTAATAAATTTCTGGTGGGGAGGAGAAAGGTCCCACTCTCTACCTTAGTGATTAGTCTGTATCATGGACAGAATACCCAGAGTTCCAAGTCACCCTTTGCAACTGAGATATATATATATATATATATATATATATATATATACCTTCATCTCTGCCATATGCAAACGGCTTGGGGTAAAATCTTCGACTGATACCAAATCAGTTGGGTTTCGATCACGGCTTGAGCCAATCAGATGTCTAGCCACACTGATGAGCTGTGAAACAGTGTCTATGGATAACAATATATATATATATATATATATATATATATATATATATATATATATATACATGCTCCTGAAAAAATTATTTCGGTTGAGCTCTTCAGGGAGAAAAGTGAATTTGTAAACAGTGACTATTACTGCTGCTGATGCAAGACTCTTCATTAAGATGAATCGAGTTCTCTGGTCACTGGTGTGTTTATCTAAAAATAAATACATCTAAATTCACATTCATCCCTGCCCTGCCCTGCCCTGCACCAATGGATTAGGGGTAAAATCTTTGACTGATACCAAATCAGTCGGGTTTCGATCCTGGCTTGAGGCAATTGAATATCTAGCCACACTGATGAGCTGTGAAACAGTCTGACTGTGGATGACTATATATATATATATATATATATATATATATATATATATATATATATATATATATTTAATCATTTCACCTAAAGCAAGGCAATAAAGCCACTAAAATGAAATGATTAAAAAAGAAATCTGTAGTACTGCAAAAATGAAATTTGCATGATCCTTGAGGGGTAAATACCAGTAGCAAGGTTCAGATCCCGAAAATCATAAGTTTGAGGTTGTAAATCAAAAGGGTAAAAAAAATCCACAATTCACAATTTTTTTTATAATCATTTCACTGCAAGTAAGGCAATAAAGCCACTAAAATACAAGGGTTTACTTAGAATATGAGAAAAATACTATTAAGAGAGAACTATAAAAGAACAAGACTGGGAAGCAAGAAGCTAAAAGAGAGTTCTACATGCAAGAAGTGCGATGGAAGAAACTGTTAGCATAGAACTTATGGATATATCTAGCCATTTCAACTACATAGAGGAAAGTTTATTAGAACAATTTATGATAAAACTAGCAGCATGGCCCGGCATTGCCCGTGCTTGATTCAAAAATTGTACGACTCATACAGCAATCGCTATCACTTGACTTAAAATATTTTTGCCCTTCCTTGCCTTTAAAGGAGTGCCCTTTGCCATGCTGATGTTGCTATATCCCTTACTTCTTGCCTATCTCACACTGCAAATTTTTTCTAAGCTCTATACTAAACATTAAATCTGTTACGAAAAAAGAACTAAACAAAATGAACACAAAACAATCAGCTTTAAAAAAGGACTCGTAACTGGAAAAAAACAAATGAAAAAAGAATGTTAACAACAAATATTTTTTCACACCCAACCCAGTTCTGTGGAATCAGAATCAACGTTGAGTTTAAGCAAGCGAATGAGCCAATTGGAGTAAAGTGCCATGCAGATTTAAATTTTTCCCACTTGTGACGAATGCAGGTATCAATTTTTTTTGCATGCTAGCATGCTAGTTAACATTCATGTCAGTCAGCTGTTGGCTCTCACGCTGGCCAATAGAATCTTCCTGCCTATTCATGGCAGCCAGCTATAGGCTCTCACTCTGGCCAGTAGAAAATGGCCACAAACTACATGAAAACTGCCATAGAAGCATGAAAAAATCGATTATTTCCACTATTGATGGAAGTTGGGAAATGCAAAGTCGGTCTTGGCCTTCTGCTAACTTGGAGCATGTGCATGTAAATTTTGGTGCAAATCCGTTGAAAATTGTGGCCGTGCATTCGTTACACAGACACACATACACACACACACACACACACACACATCCTGCCTTTTATAGATAGAGATTATATATATATATATATATATATATATATATATATATATATATATATATATATATATATATATATATATTTTCTGTTCATTTAAAAAAAAAATAAAAATAAAAATTTTTGAATATTATTCACTTTTTACCAAACTTTGAATTATGATATTTTGTGTCCTTCACAAGTTTTGACTGACTTTTCAACCACCTGATGAATATTCATGAACATTCTCAAATTTAAAAGCCTCGATAAACCGATGGCATCCTCACTTTTGTATATAAACATGTGCATCAAAATAAACCCTACATTGCCTCAATAAAATCCCTCATAGGACGAAACGTGTCAGCTAAAAATAGTTTTTCCTCTTGTCTCTTTTTATTCATATATGAAGCCTGTGACCCATTGACATCACCAAAATGTTCAATTCTTCATTTGTGATGCTTTTCCTGATTTATAATGCAGCCTCTTTCAGTTATTGTTTGTTTCAGTGGAATTCTTTCTTCAGTCTCCTCTTCAGGTGATAAAATGCAGACTCTATTTGGTTAGTCAAGTGATTTTCCCCTGATGAAGTCCTTTGTTGTGTTGAAAGAATGTTTTGGGTCATTGTCCTGATTCATGATAAAATTTCTCCTGATTAGATACATTTCTCTGTAAATTGGCAGACAAAGTATTTTTGTAGACTTCCAAATTCATTCTGCTTGTACCATCATGAGTTACATCATCAATAAATATAAATGAGCCTGTTCCAGAAGCAACTATTCAAGCTCAAGTCAAGACACGGCTTCCACCATGCTTCACATATGAGTTTGTATGCTTTGAATTGTAAGCAGATCCTTTATTTCCCCACATTTTGGCCTTTCCATCACTTTGGTAGAAATTAATGTTGATCTCATCAGTCCCTAAACTTTCTTCCAGAATTTTTGTGTCATCTCTGTATTCTTTTCAAATTCCAACCTGGCCTTCCAATTCTTACTGCTGATGAGTGGTTTGCATTTTGTGGTATAGCCTCTATATTTCATCTCTCAAAGTCTTCTTCGAATGGTGGACTGCAAAACCTTCACACCTGCACTGTGAAGGTTGTTGATGATGTCACTGACTGTTGTTTTTTTTTGGGGGGGGGGGGGGTTCACAGTTCTCACAATGTTTCTATCATCAACTGCTGTTGTTTTTCTTGGCCAAACTGTTCTATGCTTGTTGCACATTACACCAGAAGTTTGTTTCTTTTTCAGAACATTACAAATTGTTGTGTTGGCTATGTCTAATGTTTGTTCAATGGCTCTGATCAATATTCTTTTTTTCTCAGCTTCAAAATAGCATGCTTTTCTCCCATAGACAGCTCTTTTGTCTTCATGTTGATTTATCCTTTTCAACAAGAAATGCAGTCATTACACATGAAACTCAAGGTTAAAACCAAGAGTAGTCATTCAGAGATATTTAATGTTTAAGCAATAAGTCTAAAAGGCAACACCTGGGCAACAAAAAACACCTGTCAGTCACGTTTTCCAATAGATTTGCTCACTTGAAAAATGGATGGGTTCAAACAAAAGGTGGTATGTTCTAAGTTGTTTAACACATCTAAATGTAAATGCCAGGAAATAAAAACTGAAATTCTGAACTCTTGTCTGATATCATTTTTTGATCTTAAATCCAAATACCTTCAGTGAACAAAAGAAACAAAAGAATTTCTGGTAGGGGAATGTATGTGTGTGTTAATACATATATATATGTATGCGTGTGTAATAATGAGTGTATGTTAATACATATATGTGTGTGTGTGTATATTAACTAATATACATATTATTCCTCAATGATAATGCACCTCAGAGTTTTATGCACAACACAATCTTCAAGTGATGAGTATAGGCTAGCTGTTATGTAATTTAAATTTAAAAAATATATCAGGTTATCATAATGCTGGTGTAGATATATATTATACTGGCATTACAGTTTTTTAATTTTAAAAATTATATTTGGCATTTAAAATAAACAGAATTTGTATATATATGTGTAAAAAAAATTAAAGTATTTTTTAGAGTTGTGAACAAATTTTTCATTATTAAAAGGAGATTACTTGTTATTTATTTTATATATATATATATATATATATATATATATATATATATATATATATATATATATAACTAAAACATAAACAAACCATAATATACCTAAAAAATATCGATATTTATTAATGTATAATCTGTTGTATTATAATACAACAGAGTATACATTAATAAATATCAACCACTGTTTTATTAACACCAGCACTATAAGTGCAATATATATATATAAAAATATACATATTATTTCTCACCGGTAGCACAACTCAGAATTTCAGGCACAGTGCAATCGTCTAATAAATATACATATTATTCCGTACCAGTAGCATGACTCAGAGTTTCATGTAATAAAATAATATCACTAAATCCACATGTCTGTTAGACAAAGAAATACCAAGGAAATGCTCCAAGATCTCTTTACACCATATCACATTGAAACACTGATTCTCATACTAAAGTTAAGCAATATTGAACCTAGTCAATACTTAGATGGATGACCGTTTAGGTATACCAGGTGCCATAAGCATGGACAACAGCTCAGAATTGGAGATCGGAGAGCCAAGTTTCAATTCCGGCTGAGTTTGTTATATTAACCTAAGCACAAATACCTTGTGAAAGAAAAATCCACTTGTTTTCTCCACAATTATGGGTTAATTAGTATGACTTGTATCACTAAATCATTATTATTTCTGAGAACATTCTTACAATCTAAAAATATTTTCTGACTTTAAATAACCTGCAAAGTGTTGATAAACTGTAGAATATGAATGAATGAATCAATCAATGAAATACTAATTAGTTATAAAGGCATGTCTTTTAGACTTATTTACTCTCTCTGGAATATAAATGAATAGAAGCTACCATGGCCACAAAGTAAGGGGTCAATTTATATATTGATTATAAAATAGAATTAATCCCTTACTTTATATCCACATTATAATTTCTTGTTTGTTTATCAAATTCTGATTAGGCATGAATCCACTTCTTCTCCCCTAGCTGTGGGTTAATTAGTAAAACTTATATCAGTAAATCATAATTATCTAAAAAAACATTCTTAGAATCTAAAAATATTTTCTGGCTTTAAATAACCTGCAAACGGTTGATGAGCCATAAAAAAGTCAAATATACTAACCTCTCTCATAATAAGTATATCTTCATTTTCAGCTTCACTAGAGTTCAAAATCACCATGCCATATACACTGGAACAATTCATTCCCATTCCAATTCCGTTAATATCAACAAAGTTCTATTCAGAGAGATTCTACCAAGAACCGCCATTTTGGGGAAAAGTCTCAAGAGGATGTTTTCAGGATTGTTACAAGCATAAATTTCTTCATGTCTAGGGTTAACCGTTATCTCTCCTACATATCCTCATAATACTAACTCCTACCTTGACCTTTTACATTCTACAACAACCTCAACCAGTAACCTTATATCTTGAGTGGCTCTTATGCCTTTTATAGGTGAACAATTAGAAAAAAATATCTTACAATGGCTAGGATATATGAGTAACCACAGGTACTCTGGGGTTGAACTTGGTAAAAATAGCAGTTTTTTCTTTTTTTACTTTTGCAAGAAAAGAAATTGTTTTAAAACAATTCCCCACCCCTGCAACAAAAAGAAAAGAAAACTTTTTTTTTACCCTGTGATCCTTTTCCAAAAGAAATTATACCAAGACAAAACTTTGGAAATTACCCAACAAAAAACCACAGAGATGTTGGCGAGATGAAAAAAAAAAGATGATTTTTGAAGCTATTTGGATTTGACCTCCAACCATTTCTGTCCACTTGGTTATCCAACATTTTTCTGTACATTTTTAATTCACGTTTTAAATAGATATTCCCAGTGCACATTTTAAGAATGTTTTATAAACAATTTCAGTTCACAATTTTAACAGACACTTTTAAGAAATATTTAATTCACAGTTTAACAGACCTTTTTTGTTGACATTTTTAACAGCCATTTGTAAGAAATATTTATTCCCCATTTTATTAAATATCTTAATAGTCATTTTGACAAACATTTTCAATTCACAATTTTCATATATATATTATACAGACATTTTTATTTTCCATTTTAACAGACATTACTCTGAAAGGTTAATTCCAGTTAATCTCTAAATTTCTAAAAGCTTTTCTTCATTATCTTAGAACAAAGAAGTTGTTATTTATAATGTTAAGCTTTGTACTACCCAGAGACAAATAGAGAAAAATAGAGGTTAATTCATTATGTTGTACAATATTCACTGTAAAGGAAAACTTCCTGCAGTACTAAAAATCCTGGCTTGTTACCAGGACTCAAAAATTAATTTGATTATGCTTTTTCATATTTTAAAAATAATTTAAAAAAAGATGGAAATTTTTAATTATTGTCTGCATAGTTTAAAAAACAATTCAATGCAGGTTCATAAAAAGACCAAACAAAACCAATATGCCAAGATTCAAATGGTTGCTATTAACATAATTTGTCATGTGATATGCTTGGATTATTTGCTGAATAACCATTTTGCTTGGCAACAGAAGAACAAATCTATCATTTTAAAACTACTTATGTTATTTCCAAATATATTTATAATTTATGGGCTCTTAGCAATCAATATTTCTGGAATGACAACAAAGTAAAATCATTTGTTGTCAACTTACTTCATTTTGCCATTAATAAATTATCCTTTTAGCACAGAGTCAATGAGAATGCAGGACAAGATGTATATCTGCTTGACTTTGTAGAAAGTTTGATAAATATTGAAGTAAGGCCATTAATTCATCGACCAGCCATAAACTTAGAAGATGAGGCCAATGTTGAAGCTTTGAAAGATTATATATATATATATATATATATATATATATATATATATATATATATATATATATATATATATAGATAGATAGATAGATGGAATAGTGGATAGCGGCTCAGACTGAGGAATTGAAGAGCCAAGTTCAAATTCTAGTAAAATTCATTACATTCACTTATGTGCTAATACCCTTGGGAAAGGTATTAATCCTCTTCTCCCTGTAGCTATGGGTAAATAGCAGGACAGACTGGGTTCTATAGCCTTGGATGGCAACTGGTCTAGGAGAAGGGCAACTCTGAATTCAAAAACATGTGGAAGGTCATTTCGAGACCTTGTGGCACGTAGTGCACCAGTTCTCTATATTCAGTCCTTCAAAAAGTGTGGTTGATTCTGCACAAAGCCTTCACCACTATAATCAAATCATGTTCTGGTGTCTGGGCTGTCATTTCCTAGGAACTGAGCTGCTTGACCCTCATATGTCAAATACGACAGGAGGGTCCACCATATATATATATATATACACACACACACTAGACTCTCCTGTTGTTTTCAGTGTATGAGGGCCAAGAAGCTCAGTTCTTAGAACCAACGGTCAGACTACCTGCACATATCATTTGATTAGAGTAGTGAAGGCAGAACCAACCACACTTTTGGAAAGAATCAAATACAGAGAACTGGTATAAAGTATGCCACAAGGTCCCCAAGTGACCATCCACAGGTTTTGAATTCAGAGTTGTCCTTTTCCTAGACTGTTTGCCACCCAAGGCTAGAGGACCCAGTCTATTCTGCTATTTACACATAGCTGTGGTGGGGAGAAGAGATGGATTCATTCCTTTCCCAAGGGTATTAGTATATAAGTGAATGTAATGAACTCAACTGTAATTTGAACTCAGCTCTCCAATTCCTCTGAGACACTATTCATTATTCCACTGTGCCTCCACACACACACACACACACACACACATATATATATACACATTTTTTTTTCTACATACATGTGAAAGTATGTATGATACCCTGTCATAGTCAGCTGCCAACCAGGGGCGGTATCACAGTTTTGGTGGCTAAGGCAGTACTGGCATCACTAGCAGCTTTTGCCACTGGACAGGGTATTTTTTGGGTGTATATGTGTCAGTCTCTGCGATTTTTTTATGCCACAGACATTCATTTTGTTAGCGTTGGGTTTATTTTGTGAATGTTTGCATGTCTCTGAAGCCCACCAGCTAACTTGCACACTTTTCCACAAATATGACATGAATTGTTAGTATTCAATGCCATTTCATAGTTGAATTGTGCTTTGACCACATGTGACTCAATTTTCCTACTTTACTCAAGATGTATATATATACATATTGTATGTATACATACATACATCACTACACACAGAAATAATCAGAATGCTTAAACTTAAATTTAATCTTAGATCTTTTTTTTTTACTTTCAATCGGTGGAGTAATGGATAGCGGCTTAGACTGAGGGATGGGAGAGCCGAGTTCAAATTCCAATCAAATCCATTGCATTCACTTACATGCTAATACCCTTGGGAAAGGTAGGAATCCTCTTCTTCTCCACCCAGCTATGGGTAAATAGCAGGACAGACTGGGTTCTATAGCCTTGGATGGCAACTGGTCTACTACAGAAAATAATGGCAATCTACTGCGGGGAAAAAATCTGCCTTGTCAGTCATGTATCAAAAGATACATGATTGCCTAAGTGTGCATCACACATGGCACATAACTGAACTAAAATTCTTTATATTGTTGCAGGAATAGAAAGTATTATCACTTTATGCCTCCTGGGATATTTGTCACTGCAAACAATATATGTTGGACTCATTTGTCTGGGTAACAAAAAAGAACACAAAACATGGAATTCCAAAAAACAACAATTAATAAAAGACATGTTACAGAAGGAGAAAGAAAGAAAGAAAGTTGAAGTTATGAACAGTTCAATACAATTTTCAGTCAAGTACTTATATATCAGAGCAAAAAGAAACGTGTTGCTGCATCAAAAATCAAAGGGAAAAGAGGAAGAGCCTTTAAAATATTGTGATGCTTATGATTATCATCAGGAGGTGATCATCCAACAATATTGTGATATAATGTCTTCTTCTCTTTAGTTCTTATTTTCCCACCAATTTGTCTCTGTTCACATTAAAATACAGAATACATAGCTTATGTACTCAACACACAATATCTACCCTTAAGTGTCCACAATGACAGTGTAATGAATAATGTTTGAATTTGTATTGGAAAAGGCTGCCGTTGATCACAAGATTGTAGTGGAAGGAGTTATGAATTGTTACAATTGAGGTTGAGATCTTTCAAAGAAGATGAATTCAACATTCTCAATAGAAATGAATTCAACATATGGAGGAATTTTATATGCATATATTTTTATATAAAGAATAATGTAATTCAAGAAGGAAAATATCCTTGTCCATACGCAAATAACTGAAAAGGAGGATGAAAAACATTACAGGCTTTTTTTGTTAGAAAATGTGTATATATGATGTGCCATATGGCGGGGTCTGAAGTTTAGAAGTCAGCTGCCTGGAGAAAGATATTTTCCTCAGAGGCACCAAGACACTTGAGGCAACTACATTCTAGATCAAAAAGAGTAGTGGGGGAGAGAGAAAGTGCTTCTTTTTGTAGTCTTGAATAGAATGACTCTTAGCAAGAATCCTGGCAAACAAAGTGAGGATTATCCTTACAGCAATTTTACATTGAGTGTTACCAAATAGGACAGATTTTTTATATGGATATATGAAACACTCAGCTTTGTTGTTAAGTCATAAAGTCTTAAAGGTTTCGTCAGAATTACTGATTTTCTGCAGAGAGCTTTGGCACAGACTTGACTCTTATTGACTCTAACCATTTTAGTTCAATTAAATAGAGGAAGATTTAATTAATCTTGACTACTTTTACTTAGAAAGGTGGCATGTAAGACATCTACTTAAGGAGGTAGTGGTGTGTCTGATATAGGTAATTGATTTTTGACAAGTAACACAATCTTATACTGGGCACTGAAATTGGTACACTATATTGGTCACCTCTAGGTTAGATAAGGTGAGGTTATTTTGGTTGGTGATGATGAAGTTTGCAGTTTTCCATTTCCTATATTATGAACTTTATATGTTTGCCAGGGGTAACAGCAGAAATATGGCATTTAATGAGTTTCCTTATAGCAAATTTCATCCTACTCATAATTATTGTGCATCTGGTTGCAATAAAATATGTTGACATTTTGTGATGTTGCATTTTTGTTGAAGCAGAGTGCGATTAACAAACTTTTGTTAACTCATAATTTACAAGAACCTTTAAGGAAAATTCTAGTCGATGACACAAAGATTTTTTTCAAATCACATAGTCATACACAACTCATCATTAAGAAAACATTGCTAATTAAATACCATTCTGCCACTATCAATCTTACACTATTTAGTAGTGGAGATGGTGTGTTAAATGTTTTCTAAAAATAGAAGTGATGCCCATGCCAACTGGCTGCATATAGTACATGACCACCAAGCCTTCACATGTACTCCACACTGCTAAATTACTATGTAGAAGTCAGCATACAGCAATTCCCCATCCAAAAACAGTATCCTTCATCATGACTATAGAACTAGCCAAAAGCACTTGGAACAATTATAACTATAGACAGTTTTTATATTCTTTAACCCATGAAAATGGTAAAATGTTAGAATGCTGGAAAAAATAAAAGATTAATTAAATCTTCCTTCTCTGTTGTTTCCAATGAAAGATGCTTGAAAGAAAGGTTGCTGTTCAAATACACATCAATATATATATATATATATATATATATATATATATATAATAATAATAATAATAATAATAATAATAATAAAGAGAAAGAACAGTAAAATATATAATCCGGTGTTCTTATTAATATTTTTATTTTTACAAAACAGTGCTCAATGCAAATCTACAGAGCATAAATATTATAAATTTATTTATTTAAAAATATGGTTCCATCCCTACACAGGAATTACCTTGTTCAAAAACAGAAGCTAAAAACTTCAAATTTAATTATAAAATTAAATTATATATACAGAGAGAGAGATAATTTTCGCAATACTTTGCTTAACTTCTGGATGGCATATTTCGCTACCCTAATATGACTATGGATTTTGTTAGAAATATAGAAACACTTACTTAACTGTTACGTAATATTGGTTCTCCTATGCTGGACAATCTCCTCACAGATGAAGAAGTTACATGAGGCAACAGAAATGTAGTTCTACAGAAGGATGCTGAGAATGCCATGAAGTAAACATGTGGGAATGCATGGAATTTAAAAGGTGTGTGTTTATGAGTATTTTAGGTGTAGGCATGCTCATATGTAAACAATTACAATAGGGAAAAAGCATACAAAACGTGGATTTCTACCACAGACCGTTTATCCCCTTTTTATATAAATTGTGGTGAAACAAAGTTCTTAATGTCTCTTGGCTAGTGTCCGTATTCCGTTTGTCCAGAAGTTAAGGTAATTAAATTAAGCACCATATTAATGGTCAAGCTCAAGTCACCCTTGCACAGAGTTGGAGCAACCAAAGAAGAGTTTGTACTTTATTGTTTAAACATGGTTATGGTATGTCTTTTTTCTTTTTCACTGTCTAGAAGTTAGGGTAATAAAGGATAAGCAATGTTATAATGGTTGATCTCAAGTCAGCCTTGTGCTGAGTTGGAATAGCCAGAGAAAAAGCTTGACTTACTTGATTGATGGAGGTTTGGGGAGACACATGTGACGTGAACACCAAGCACTGGAAAGTGGAGTCATCAGTTGTCATTGGAAGGTGGAAACTAACATTCCCCAGCGGAAATGTAATTACCAGCTAGTTCTATGTATATTTAAAAGCAATAGTAAAAATATAGACATTATTAAGAGTTACAAAAGATAGAAAATTGTGGAGAGCCATGATCAGCTGCGCTGTGACGGGACACAGACATGGAAAAAGACAAAGAAGATTAATTAGATGGAAAATGGTAAAATGACAAAAACAAGTGAGGAATTGGAACCACAAGAGAAACATGACCCAGGATTCTGCAAAACAATAACTGAAATAGAATTTTTCTCTTACACTCAAATTTATGATTGGTTAATCATGTTTTAGATTGTGATTTGAATTTGTTTTGCTTGAAGTAAAAATAACATAAAAATTGACATTTCAAATAGGCTTTCATTAATATTGTTCATATGATTGTATTTTCAACCTGTAATGTTCTCCAAACTGTCTAAATTGTAACACACTTCAATATTTATCCAAAGGTACTGAAGTAATATAACTGGTAATAACTTCTCACTAAGCACCAATCTTCTTTAACTGCTAGAGTGTTGGTAGCTGTAGACTATAGCGAAGAAAATGGCGACTTACCTTGTCAAACCAAGCGACAACACGTTGCATGTATCTGTCGCGGCCGCCATTAACCGCTTCCTAGTAAAACGACCTTGACCTTCACAAACCCCTGATCTCACCGATTTAAGTTATGCAGCATGCAAAATACTGGACAACTGGCCAATATAGTTAAGTCCAAACCATACCTAATAAGCATCGGATTAGGCAGTGCCTTTTTCAAACATCAAGCAACAAAATATGTACGGTTTCTACTCCCTCTAGCCAGGGAGTACTTGAACAAATTGTTTCACATATCATTAGCCCCTTTTTTTGTCTAAATCCAAGCTACTCGGCCTGGTGGCCTGGTGGCCTGGATCAAAGTGTAGTTTGCTACCTTTGTGAACTTCCGGTGCTTTGTCGAGAGAATACTCTTCGGCGTGATCCCGTCTCCGCGGTCGATCCGCCCTGGAAGGCGTATCTCCTCTCTGACTCCAGCTTCAAGTGCTACACTTCGGCACGATCCCGTCACCGCGGTTGATCTGCCCTGGAACTCTGACTCGGCCCTGTTTAGGGACTATCGCTTTCGTCAAGTGATACACATCGGCGTGACCCTGTCTTCGCGGTGTATCACCTTTCTCACTTGGCCCTGTTTAGGGATTTCGTCCTAACCGATTCACCGAATCTACGGGCAATTTCGACCAACCAGCTTTTGTCAACTATTTGATCCGGCAGTCGACCTGCTATCGCCGCCAACCAAACCCTACACTCGTCTCAACCGAACCAACTTCCCCTGAAGGAAACCGGTCACATTGGGACCCGACACTGAATCCAATACTTTTCTCAAGAGTACACTCTTGTACACTTTGAACCAAATAAATTCAACGTTATTGTTTAGCATACCTCTGCCTTTGTCCTCTCATTGTCTTGAGTGTTTTCTCACCTTTTCTTCGCTTGCGGGGGCGACATCCTTATCGGCCCCGCAACATATCCTATGACAGAAAATGTGGCGAGAAAGAAAATTACTTACCAAAAAAAGGGCAAGTATTCCACATGACATGCTGAAGACGGAATATTTAAATTTAAAAAAAAAAAAAAAAAAAGTCCGTCGCGGGAGTTGCTGTAAAAGTATTTTGATATGCAAAAATTGAAGGTCCTCTCCCAGCTGTTGATGAATGAAAAAAATGCTCGGCTGATAAAAACAGTTGGTGTTCTCGAATTGAGAAAAAGGTTGGGTATTTTGGCTACCGCGTTTGTTGGAGAGTGAGTTATTTTTCTGACTGGTTGCGTGCATTGTGATTCGTGAGATATTACCTGTGAATCGAGTTTTCGGCATTTCTTTCTGCCCCTCGATGTTTGAATCTGAACTTAGTGATTTATTCTCTGCATTGTGGAAATAATCTGCGACAAATATTTCCTTTGCAATCCCAGATCGCTTACATAGACATTATTCTAGGAATTATTTGTGCCAAATTCTAAATTGGAGATACCAAATTCAAGCAAGAACAAAAATGTAAATATTTTGGGAATGTTTTAATAGAGGAAGGAAAATACAATACTGAAATCGGGAGGTGTATTGGGATAGCAAAAGTTGCCTTCCAAAAGTTAAGCAAAGTATTAAAAAACAGGAAAATCTCATTAGAAATTAATATATGTGTTGTGTAGTATCAGTCTTTCTATATGGCAATGAATGCTAGACAGTATCCTCACAGATGAGACTTGAGACAACAGAAATATGGTTCTGCAGAAGAATGTTGAGAATACCATGGACTGAACATGTGAACAATGATGAAGTTTTAGAGACAATGGAAACAAAAAGGACACTTATATATAGAATCAGAAAGAAATAGTTGAAATTTCTAGGACACATAATGTGAAAAGAGTGCTTTGATACTTACAGAACATATTGAAGGCAAGAGGAACAGAGGAAAGTTATTCATAACCTACCTAGCAAGTAAATGGATGGTGGAGCAAGGTGTAGTGACCTTAATCATAGTAGCAGTAGCAGCCCTAAATAAACTTTATATCAGCAGCAGCTCCTGAATATAAAAACGTATGAACCCTAAACTAACTCTCTTCTAGGTTTTCCTCTTTCAAACTGTGACACAAACTTTCCATACTGAAGTTAAAAGGGCTGTGAATACTTAACACTAAAACACACTAACACAGTAAATCCCACTTGAATATATTCATGAACATTTCATTGCGTATGAAATTTGCTTCTAACAAAAGAAACACTTGTTTTAAACTTTTCTTTTGTTAATTCTGTTTTAATAAATGTTATCTTGCTTTTCAAATCAATTGGTTAGTTAATTTGTGCATCTGATCTTTTTCACCATCATTATTTCATGT
The DNA here is from genome assembly GCA_964036315.1 of Acanthosepion esculentum. NCBI lineage: Eukaryota > Metazoa > Mollusca > Cephalopoda > Sepiida > Sepiidae > Acanthosepion > Acanthosepion esculentum. The sequence goes on along the minus strand of OZ038507.1, from coordinate 3,535,981 downwards.
ACTATAAAATGTTCATGTAAGAAATTTTAACCATTTAATTATTGAAGTAGCTAATCAATCACTAAAACGATTTAGGAGAGATAGTAAAAAGACAAAATTTACTAAGAGCTTACAAAGGACAGGATATTGTGGAGAGTCATGATCCCCTATGTCCTGAAGGGATCCAGCATATACAAGAAGATCTCTTGTAATTTGGATTATAACTCTTATCATTTCTAGATGTGGTGCAAGTTTTCATTTTTGTTACATTGTGAATGTCCAGCTGACATTTCCCACCTTTCAATGCACACTGACGTGAACTAGAATGCAGATGCAATGTGAAGTAATCATTAACTGGACAAGCTGAGTGAGGGGTTTGGTATTGTATGTTTACAACGGGCGCCATGACCAAGAATTTCGATCCAAAGAGAAATGCAGAATGTGCATGCACAGAAATGCTCAGAACAAGTGCTGGCGTGCAGCAACAAAAAACCTAAAAAGAAAAGGCTCGACAAACAATTAAGGTTCAATAATGCATGCATATGCAAGATAGAGACTCCAAAAGAAAGGGAAACACAAAGAGACTAGCCCCTCCCACTCCAAGCCAAAAAGAGGAAAAAGAAAAAGGGAAGAAAGAGATTACACACATATATGAAACAGGGAAAAGAAAGAAAGGACACGCACGCATGCATGCATGCTTATGGAACATAAACACCAGACAAAAATAACTAATTGCTCAGAAAATCCAACCAGGGACAACGTACAAACAGAATAAAAATTAAGCAAAAAATGCCTTGCATCCTGTGATCTTTGATTATCGCTCAGTAATTGGAATGTATCAAAAATATTTTATTTTCTAATCGCATCATAATGAAATTTATTAATTGTTAGGTTCTACATAGAATATCTTTTCATAGCTGTTTTAAAAAGTACTTTATTTTTTCAGGATGTATGCAATCATTTTTGATTATCTTTGAAATGCCAAGCCTTCTTAGGAAAGATAGTGAAGTGGTTTGTTATTATCTTTAGTTTTGAATTTAGAATAGTCTTTCTCCATTCAGGATGTAGGCAATCATGGCTCTCCACAGAGTCCTTTTTCTTTATTATCTGTAAATTGCTATGATTCCTTCGTAAAGATAGTGAAGTGGTTTCCCACTGTTTTCTTTAGTTTTGAATTTAGAATAGTCTTTCTTCATTCAGAACATATGCAATCATGGCTCTCCACGGTGTCCTTTTTCTTTATTATCTGCAAATTACTATGACTTGAGAAATATAGTGTGGTGGTTTCCCATTGAGTTCCCCAAGGTTTTAAATTCAGTTTAGGTCTCTTAAAAGGATTACCCTGCAAGGCTAAAGAGGCCAGTCTACCCTCCTATTTAACCATGCTAATAAATGCTGCAATGTCAAGATGTCCAATTGATGATTTTAACTTTTTGAAAAGTATTTCAGTGCTAGAAGCCACAGTGGAGTAATGGATAGCGGCACAGTTTGCAGATTCGGAGAGCCGAGTTCAAATTCCAGTCGAATCCATTACATTCACTTACATGCTAATACCCTCGGGAAAGGTATGAATCCTCCTCTTCTCCCCCCAGCTATGGGTAAATAGCAGGACAGACCGGGTCCTATAGCTTTGGATGGCAACCTACTGCGGGAAAAATCTGCCTCGTTAGTCATGTATTGAAAGATACATGATCGCCTAAGCATGTATCACACATGGCACATAACTGACTGATTTCAGTGCTGGTTGCTGGGCTCTCATCTATAATTGCATTTTAAAGCAGCACAATTGGCAACTGATAATTGTTCACATCCAGACTTTATTTCAAGAGACAAGATACCACCTACAAAAATATGAAGTCAGTTTGTGGCAGTCTGGTCAGAAAGTGGTTCATTTCCTATGATTTCTCAAATTCTGGGATGAATCTCAGTGACTTTGAAGCCCAATTTAAAATAATTCTTCTAAATTTGTTGAACCTCAAGACTTGTATATGCTATTACACCTCAAACGAAAAATAATGACAAACTGTAGTTATATATATATATGTTAATTAGTACATATATGCATACCAACGTTTTTGGCATGCAACTGTAATTTCACAGGGTGGTGTTCCCAGTTCATCAGGCATGGGGTCTATGGTTTAGACCCCATGCCTGACAAACTGGGAACACCACCCAGTGAAACTACAGTTGCATGCCAAAAATGTTGGTATGCATATGTACTAATTAATAGATATCTTTGCTCTGTATAACTGCATTGTGCACTATTACGTTTACACCTCATGCATAAATTTAATGATTATTTATTTGCTTGTCTGCATATGCACACGAGCGCATGCATACCTGTCTGCTTATATTTGCCTGTTTCATTTATCCACTCTACAACTATATATATATATATATATTTCTTAATGATTCATCATGTCTAGACCTAGAAACCTCAACAGAATACAGAAAAGCACTGGATGGCCATTTTGTCCTATTTTTGGGACTCATCAGCAGTGTACTCCTACTACCAAGAATCAAACACAGCCCATTGGAATATAATGCAAGTATCCTACCATTGGGCCAACAGGCTTCGGTGACAAAGAGGAAACTAAATAACTAGACATAATATAGTGCAGCTAATCCTATTTGGGGGGGGGGGATAATCATCCAAGTATACATAACCCACAGAACATGCCTCAAGAGCAACAACTTCCTTCACCAAGGGCTTCCTTCACTTAGTTTCCTCTTCATCACCGAGGCCCACTGACCCAATGGTATTATGCTTGTTGTACCATAACGGTCCGGTAGTGGATGCATATTACTGATGAGTCCCCAAAATAGGATGAAACGGCCATCTAGTGCTTTTTTGCATTCTGTTGAGGTCTAGGTCTAGACATGATGAATTATTATGAAAAATTATTCAAATCCCCAAAATTACTATTCATATATATATATATGCGCACACATACACACACACACACACACACACACACACATATAGTAGTGTGCGTGTATATATATATATATATATATATATATATATATATATATATATACACGCACACTACAGTTCAAAGTTTGAGGCCATCCTTGGCAATTATTGAAATTGGCCCAAAAAGTAGTTGTTTGTACTTTAAATAAGAGAAAATTATTAGACATTGTTAAAAAAGTGAGACATGATTTTTTATTCGAAGTTTTATTATGACAAAGAGAGAAAAAAAAGCGTTTTATGATTAAATTTTGCTCTCGTCAAAATATCCTTCTTTAGCATTGATTACTGCAGCACAAATTTTTGGCATCCATTGCAAAAGTTTCTCAAAGTATAAGTCTGATAATTGATTCCATTTTTTTTTCAATGCCACAAGGTCACCAATAAATTTCTATCTATGCTTTTAGTATTTGCTATGTCACTATATATGTAATCATTAGAGGGAATGAAAGTTTTGATGCATTTGTTTCATAAATCCTATCAGTGATAAGACAGCTTACATAAATGGCTAGTAAATAATTTGCAATGCATTCCTATAGTAAAATCATTTCCAATGAATTTCTATCTATGCTTTTAGTATTTGCCATGTCACTATATATGTAATCCTTAGAGGGAATGAAAGTTTGGATGGATTTGTTTAATAAATCCTATCAGTGATAAGACAGCTTACATAAATGGCTAGTAAATAATTTGCAATGCATTCCTATAGTAAAATCATTTCCAATGAATTTCTATCTATGCTTTTAGTATTTGCTATGTCACTATATATGTAATCCTTAGAGGGAATGAAAGTTTGGATGGATTTGTTTAATAAATCCTATCAGTGATAAGACAGCTTACATAAATGGCTAGTAAATAATTTGCAATGCATTCCTATAGTAAAATCATTTCCAATGAATTTCTATCTATGCTTTTAGTATTTGCTATGTCACTATATATGTAATCCTTAGAGGGAATGAAAGTTTGGATGGATTTGTTTAATAAATCCTATCAGTGATAAGACAGCTTACATAAATGGCTAGTAAATAATTTGCAATGCATTCCTATAGTAAAATCATTTCCAATGAATTTCTATCTATGCTTTTACTATTTGCTATGTTACTATATATGTAATCATTAGAGAGAATGAAAGTTTGGATGGATTTGTTTAATAAATCCTATCAGTGATAAGACAGCTTACATAAATGGCTAGTAAATAATTTGCAATGCATTCCTATAGTAAAATCATTTCCAATGAATTTCTATCTATGCTTTTACTATTTGCTATGTTACTATATATGTAATCATTAGAGAGAATGAAATTGTTTATATATTGTATGACATATAAACATCTATTTGAGAACAGATATATACCATTTATTAGAAATATTTCTGATTCAGTTGCTCATAACATGGTGTATAAAATATTAATTAATCAAAGCCTTCAAGCATTTGTTTTTTTTGTTGAGAATGGATTTGAATCCTAATTAGATCCTGAGTTAAATCAACCATTTCTCAAGGGAAAAAAATGTTTCTGAGTCAATTTCTAGATCTATAAATTAAAATTGCAACAATTTTAAATCCTCTTTTCATTTTATTTCTGCTGGAGTGAAGAAGCTTGCCATAATGTCAAGGTTGGATACAAAATTATATTCGTCCATTTATCTTCCTTGGACCCAATGCCCATTGTTGTCAACATTATTCTGGATAATCACTCTCCCATGGAATAATCCACAGTTGTTAAAATCCATTGTGTTTTTGTCTTACAGACATAATACTTCCATCCCCACCCCACCATGTCTAACCATCTTTATACTGCTTCAGGTGGCTAAGTTTTTAATTCAGATTTGCCTTCTCATAGACTGGATGCGTGAGCCCAGCCTGCCCCACTATTTAACCCATACTTGAAGGGAATGAGATAGATTCATACCTTCACTAAGGGTATTTGTGTAAAAGTGAACATACCAAACTCAACTGGAATTTGAACTCAGCTTCCCAATTTCCAATCTGAGTTGTTAACCATTACATCACTGGCATATCCTTTCCAGAAGGTGAGGGTTACAATTAGGGTTATATAAAAATTGTCCGAATGTTTTCCATGTGCTTTCAGCTATTCTTTTAGGCATCATCAAGGATGAATTTTATTTAACTTTTAACTGAATGTATGGATTGTTTTATTTATGTATCTAAAGTTCTAGGAATGTTTATTTTCCAAACAAGGTCAGCATATTATAGCACTGTTCATAGTTGATATTATTGGGGGTTCGCTTTTTCTTTTTTATTAATAATGCTTCCATTATTTTTAACCTTTCTGTATATTTTTTGGACAATTTTTATATAATTTATGCCCTAAAAAGAAAAAAATTACATGAACACATGAGAAATTATATAAAAAAAACTCAATCACTGCACCTTCTCAGTCATTTTCAACAAAACTCGAATATATATATATATATATATATATATATATATATATATATATATATTTAGACAGCAGCCTTTCTTTAAAACATCTTTTGTTAAATATGACAGACAAGAAAAATTTTATTAATTTTTACTTAGTTTTTCCAGTGTTCTTACATTTTTCTGTTTGGTGGGAGTAGGGTAATACAAAATATTGTTGATTGGCCCAAGTGCTTTCAGCCACTTTAGCCATTTTCAAGGGGGCTGCTTTGGTGTTATTAGGTTATTTTCATATTTTGACTGTGTGAGATGTATTATTTGTGAATTCTAGTAGAAGCATTAATTCTGAGCCATCATGTGTTGGGCCTGGCTGGAATTCAAGTGGGCAACTATAAATATATATATATATAGATATATGAAATGCATATATTTCAGCAGCATATTTTCATTAAGACAGGTTTTGTTAAATAATTTGGACATGTACTGTCTACTTATTCTTGATAGGATCCTTTCATATTCATGGATAAGCTTTTTTGTGTGGTTGTTAAAAGACAAGAGGAAAATATTGTGTTGGCTCATATTGTATTTATTCCAAGTCCTTTCGATATAGCATATTGTCATCATATAAAAAAGGTAATTTTTGGATGACCACAACAATGTTTTTCCTCCACAACCATGAACATTAAATACTTTTGATTATTAGTGTTGAAGATGCAATCTTCCAGATTAATTCACCAGTACATATGACTCAATAATCCTAACAAACTTATTTATCATCTACTATGAAAAGTTTAAAATTTTCTAATTTAATTATTACACCAGACCTAAAAAATCCCTCCCCCAATGTAAAAAGATTGTTGTCTTTGAATTCTCATGACAACTGGGAGATTGCATCTCCAATATACAGTATAACCTCGGTTCTTGAACATCTCACATGTCGAACAAATCAGTTTTTGAACAGAAAATTTGAGATGAAAATTCCTCAGTTATCAAAGAAAATTTTGGTTCTTGAACAACATTGCCAAAACAAGTTAACCTGAATGGAATAATTTCTGAGTCGACCGCCGTGTTGTATACATTCGTGTGTTGTGGTGTGCTTTTCTTTTCCAATTTTATTGTACTGTGACTTTTTTTCTCTACTTTGATTCCTATTGGAAAAATAGTTTTGGTTTATGAACATTTCGGGTTATGAACAGCCTTCAGGAATGAGGTTCCACTGTATTATTATTAAACAAAAGAAACAGCCCACATTAAATAAAATATCATTCCCCACAGGAGACTGCATCTTGAAGTCGTCAGCAGCAGTGGCACCGACTCTCATCCGAGCATTGGGATCATCATTGTCTCTCCTTACTCCCTTTCTCCACTCTCCCCTGGTATTTTATGATGTTGGACTTCCGAGACTGATTTTTGACCCTTCAAATTACGACCTGGGATTTTTTTTTAACACTTTTTAATCCTTTTAGAAATGCCATTAGTATGCTGGGGGTTACAGGGCGTGGAAGAGAGAAAAGATTCAGAATAGGGAGGACTGAGGAAAGGACAGAAGATAGCGATTGATGTTGCATCTAAATTTTTGAAGATTGTAGTTATCAGGGAAGCAAGAAATCAGAAAGGAGTTCCACAGACAGGAAGTGCAAGAAAAGAAACTGTTGGAGTAGAAATGACAGTTGCATTTAGCTATTTCAACAGTAAAAGGGTTTGGTTTGTTTTACGGCATATCAACCTCAATGGGTTATTTAATGCTGACAAAATTTTATTGCTGGTAATATGTTTTTCTTGAAAAATCTATTTCTGGGAATATTTTTCCTTGAAGAAATCTATAGCTGGTCATATTTTCTTCAAAGAATGTAGAGCTGTTTGTATTGCTAGTACTTTTTTTTTTTAAAGTATTGCTGATAATAATTTTTCCTTCAAAAATTATTGCTGGTAATATTTTTTTTTTATTACAAATTATTTCTGGTATTAAAACCTATTTTTACACAAGTTTGGATGTCAACTATTTGCCCATACCTGGGACCCTAACAGGTGCTACCACCCCAGGTCAGGGTGGACCTAAGAACACCAGCAATTAAGAGGTGGTTCCACGATCCTCAAAACCTCCTGATCAGAGGCCTTGCTGTTGAACATAGTTTATTGTCTTACCCAAGACGCGGATGTAGTTTATCGTCATACCCAGGATGGCAACGGTAAAAGGCTGGAAACTACTATGTCAATCTAGTAGCATGCTTAAGTTCATGTAGTCAGAGCACCAGGGGATAAAAACTTGTCAGAGCAGTTACCATGAAAATATTTATAGAAAAGACAGTGGGTGAGAAAGTGACTGAAGTCAAGATGCCTGGTCAGGATTGATTACATTACAGATTATTCTTTGAATTTTTTCAAGAATCTTGTGATGTACAGCAGGAGCACCAGACCAGATATGGCAACAATATTCAATGCATGGACAAATGGCATCTGAACATCCCAATTGCTTTTTAACTCGGTTAAGAAACTTTCTCTATACATTATGATTAAGAAAATTAATTGAGAATTAAGTAATTAAGAAAAATCTCAATCTTATATGGTTGATAAGCAACAGAGGTCAAGGATCAAAGAATACTTGACTAAACCAGACCTGATCTGACAAGCATTGCACTACTATCAATGTCTGCACACAATCCCCACCCACAAAATCACTGTCTTCCACCCTTACATTGAACCACCTACTATGCTATGTTCTCATCAGACTTTTATCACATTCAATTCTACAGTTTGCTTGCATACTGCTATAACTTTTCTGTCTTTCGTCTATTTCTCATGTCTGCATGAAAGCACCATCTTTCTCTTTTCTGCTTCAGTCACTCACTAGGTGGAGCTGTTTTTGCTTTCCATTGACTTCATTTGTATGATTGTTATTATTGTTCTAGGTGAGCGGCTATTGTTGTGTTATTCTGGTTAGTTCATTAATTATGTAAAGTTATGCTCCTTAGAAGAGAACAATTATGTTTGGTAATAAAGCCTCATTTTGGAAATAAAGGGGGTCTCATATGATAGACATCTTGTTACCTGTGGCATACACAAGTGTTTTCGCTTTGGTCTATAACTACTAACAAAATGGTTATAAAAAGATATACTGGTTCTATCAGAAAGCAGTGAGATCCATCTCTCTCAAGCGATTTCTCTTTCCTGCTTTTCTTTCTTCTATTCCTTTCTGTTCTGTTATTCTTTTTTTTCTTTCCTTTTTATCATTATGGTCTTACTTTCTTTCTCTTTTCCTTTCTTTTCCTTCTCTTCTGTTATTTTTTCTTTCCTTCTTTTCATTAAGGATTTTTTTTCTTTTCTGTTATTTTTTCTTTCTTATCATTAAGGTTTTTCTTTCTTTTCCTTCCTTTTTTTCTTTTCTGTTATTTTTCTTTATCATTAAGGTTTTTCTTTCTTTCTTCTTTTCCTTCCTTTTCTCTCTTTTCTATTATTTTTCTTTAATTTTTATCATCCTGGTTTTCCTTTCTTTCCTTTTTTGAATGGCATTTTAGACAAGACAATAGCTAAATTATCACCGATGCAAGTGGGAGTCCTCTTTCAACACAATGATTTTCTTGATGCTAAACAATCATTTTTTATCCCATGAAATCAGAATATGCAAATTCTTAAAAACTCTAAAATATCTGGTATATCTCTTTATGCCAATTTTTTTCTTTACTCTCCCCCCCACACACACCACCACACATAGATAGACACTTGCATATGTATAATTAAAGATATACACTACAGGCCAAAACTTTGGGTCCACTCTTTGAATTTCAATGAGTCACCTAAAAACTGAACATTGCTTGCCATTTTGAAAACTAATTTACTAGCACACGTCAGACCAGAAGAACTTTCTCTTCATGAATGGTTTTATAATTTATTCAATAATATTAATGCTAATTAACATATTACCGCATAAAAATTCCTTAAAAGTTTAGTACTTTTTATCTAATCTAACTTGCTGGCTATGGCAATCTTCAGGCTGGCAGATTTTAAGTTTTAGGTAAACTCCCTCTTTAATGGATTAAATAGTTTCAGCATCATAAATTAATAAAACCAATGAAGGCATAAAACTTGCTGATTATTAAATCCACTCCACTGTCTTTTACAAAAGGTCATGGCAATTCACAGATAATAAAGAAAAAGGAATCTGTGGAGAGCCATGATCACCTACATCCTGAAGAGACATGGCATAGATGACTACTCTGTATTCAAAACCATGGAGAAGGCAACGGGAAACCACTCCACTATCTTTCCCAAGAAGTCATGGCAATTCACAGATAATAAAGAAAAAGGAATCTGTGGAGAGCCATGATCACCTACATTCCGAAGGGACATGGCATAGATGACTACTCCGAATTCAAAACCATGGAGAAGGCAACAGGAAAACCACTCCACTATCTTTTCCAAGAAGCCATGCCAATTCACAAATAATAAAGAAAAACAAATCCGTGGAGAGCCAGGATCACCTACATCCTGAAAGGACATAGCATATATGACTACTCAGAATTTAAAAACGGTTGAGAGGGAAAAGGGAATCTTCTCCACTATCTTTCCAAAGAAGTCATGGAAATTCACAATTCATACTCATTCATGTCAGTGTACCTCAAAAACTAGGACATAGTCAAAAAAGTCCATTGATATGCCAAACACTAACTAGGTGTATGTGTATGTAAGTACTAAAAAGTTCTTACACAGACAGAATTTGAAAAAACTGATCTCTAATTGAGATCACCATTTATCCCATCAGCTTGAGTTTGGTGCTGAAACTTTCAATTACTTTATCTTGTTGATTAAAAGAAAGAAATTATAGGACAAACTTTGGCATATGTTATTAATTAAAATGTTGAAATTAATGTTAGATATAGCAGCAACCTTCCATATTTTTTTTACAATAATTTTCACCCTGGACAAGGCCCCTAGGGCCACTTGAGGTAGAGGGTTACACAGTAACAACACATCTTATGTGGATATATGTAGAAGATAATGGTTAACTCTAAGACTGTAGTGATTGGGAAAGCAACCGCCCAGTTCTTAAATGTTGGTTAGTGGTGGCTAGTTTCCAATATCAACACTAGTCATAAAATTAAGGAATTTATTATTTTTTTTAGAATTAGATTGACCATCATGTTGAATGGGCAAAGCAGTTGCAGATGGCTTATATAAAATTGTACATTTTTAGTCTTCAAAGATTCAAGGCATCAAATCAAAATCACATCTTGATACATAGTAGAAGTGACGATTCATCTTCGAGCTTGCAATAACATTTATAAAAGTATAGAGCAGCTATATCATTATGGCAGCCATATTGTTCCAGTGGCAGCCATTTGTAATTCTCAAATGTGAGAACCTCATTTTGCTGAACAAAGAACTTAGTGTTATGATTAACATTTACCTTACAGCAATGAAACACCAAACTCAACATCTGGAAATGAAGACACAATATCAATTAATCTATTATTAATTGGCATCCCATTGAAGAAATGAGTTTCAACAAAGGTTGAACAAAAGAACAAACTCAGTATGTTTTTACTGTAAAAGTGAAACGAAAGTGCCCAGGGAAATTATGTTTGGTGATTACCATCTGAGGTAGAGAACAGAAGTTTCAAACATTTACATCATCAAGATTACAGTATAAAATATTCAGTGAATTTTTTTAGATATACAATGTCAGATTTTATTATGCAAGCCAACATTTTCACTATAAAATTAGTAAGTAAGTAGGTAATATCAGCTTTCCTTATAAAGAAACATTCAGCATTCATTGACCAACAGCCAGTGCTATTTTCAGGTGAAATTTATAAAATCTCTTTCTTAAAATAATTTTTCAAGAAAATAGATTCAAGTTCAGTAATACTTATACAAGGCTCAAGAGTCACTCATGGTAGAGGGCTACTGAATGAGGTGCATGATATAAATATAAAAGGAGGTAAATGGAAATGAAGATTAATGAGGATAAGTAGGATAGACAGCAATTGACTTTGACTGGAAGAGGTTAAGCTAGCAGTAATCGGGGAAGCATTGTTCTTGAAGTTTTTCCCCCTTAAGTAGCAATTCTTATGAAAAACCTATCTGAGTGGAACTTCCTCCTTACAAGTGGAATATGGAGGAAATATGGGTGATTTGATTCGATGGAAGTAATAGGGTGTCTCCTAACTGTAAATGTCTGAATTTATTCTATATGCCATGTCTCTTCGGGAAACTGATGATCATGGCTCTCCACAATTTCCTGCCCTTTGTAGCTCTTAGTAAGTCTTGTCTTTTCACTATCTCTCCAAATCTCTGTTCGGCCAAACTCGTCAGGTAGGTCTATGTTGCTTTCCTCTATCCCACTTGCCTTCATTGTTTCCGATGTATTTTCCAAGCTCTCTTTCCTCGTTATGTACCCTTTCTGGTGCTAAGTATAAGCATCCATTTTGTTTTCATTTTTTCTAAAATTTTGTCATTACTCGCATATTGTTATATAGAAATAAAATGTTACTGCTGACACTGGAGTTTGAACACAGATCACCAGAGAGCAAACACGGGTGATCCCGTTATTGAATTAAGTGGATCACGTGACCATGGAGGAAACACATAAATAGGAAGTAGCGTGACATCTAAATGATCATAATTCCTATTCTGTCCCCTACTATTACTATTCGGATCACTATTTCTACACCATTCTCTATTACTATACGGATCACTATTCTCTATACTATTTCTATACACTGATCACTACACGGATGACTATTCGGTGGTTACTTTTTGAGTGAGTATTATTGAGCAAGTATTATTAGTGTGAGTGTTATTCGAAGGCGATTTCTATTACTATACGGATCACTAGTCTCTATACTATTTCTCTATACTGATCACTACACGGATGACTATTCGGTGGTTAATTTTGAGTGAGTATTATTGAGCAAGTATTATTAGTGTAAGTGTTATTCGAAGGCGTCTGACATCAGTTTTGTTCAATGGTGTTACTATAGTTATATCTGCAATTACAAAGTCTCTACTACAACGAGCATTACGAAAGTGACAACGAGTATTCGTTGACATTACAAAAGTGGCAACAAGTGTTCACTGACATCATAAAACATATTGAGTCTATGGTATTCTCAGCATCCTTCTGTAGAACCACATTTTTGTTGCTTTATGTCTTGTCCTCATCTATGATAAAATAGTCCAGCATTCACTGCCTTTATAAGAGGTCTGATGTTGCATAACATTTCTGTTATGGTGACCTATCTACATTAGAATGAACTCTTCCTCCTTCATAAATACTAACCTGCGAGACTTCCTAAGCAGGCAGTTGGGACACAGTGTAACCTGACAGCTCGGACGGACACTTCTATCAGCTGACTAATGACGCTCTTATTTTGTATATATGTTCTGTCATTTCAATACACTTGTTCAGCCTACCTTCTTCTTTCCGTGTCTTTCTTTTTGGCCCCTAACAGACCACAACAAGTTTAGTACTCTTTTCTTTGTTTCTAACAAGATTTTCCCATTTCTTAATACTTTACTTAGCTTTTGGAAGGCATCTTTCACCATTACATTATGCCTTCAGATTTTGGTGTCACTCTCTGTTAAAATACTTCCTAGATATTTAAATTTTTGTACTTCTAGTGGAACTAAAGAATGGGGTTCACATCTGAATATTAGCCAGGAAATAGTAATAGAGTAGCAGTCGGCTGTCAATTTTATGTCTGGTGGTGGGGAGAGGCTGTAGAGAGGAAAATGTCTTCTCCTACAAGACCATGTAAATGATTTTGAACAATATCAAGGCTGCGACATGTTGAAATTAATGTCAGACATGGCAGTAACAATCCATTTTTGGTCTAATCTGAACACTCAAGGGAGAGGATTATAGAGTAAGAGGCACAGCTTATGCAGATATGTGGGGAAGGTAATGGTTAACTCTAGATTTGAACAGGTTAAGATTGTAAGGCTCGGGGAAGTAACCTCTTGGGAGTCCATTCTGCTAGGCAATGTTTCATGAGAAGAAGCTTCTCAAGTGAAACTTAATCTCGCTAAAAGAATACAAAGGGAATGAGGGTGGTTCACTATAATGTGGCATGGTGGGTTTTAGTTATGAAGGTTAGGACTGGTGGAATGAAGGAATATTGTTCATTTGAACACTCTCAGTGGAAATAGTGATAGAGCAGTGAAAGGCTTGGAACATCTCATTCAAAAGAAAGGGGTTGGAGAGGGGAAAATAATTTGTCACCCACAAGGACACTGAGATACTTTTGGACTCTTTTGTGAGTTAAAAGTGAAGAATATTCAGCAGCTGCCCTTACATGGCAGCAGAACTCAATTTTTTTGCCCAAACTAAAGGGTGATTTCTCCAATAAAGAGTGACACAGGTTCAAAACCAGTCAGAGAGCACAGTTTCTTTATTAAGATTTCTCGAGTGCACAGACTGACAGATGTCATACACACTGTTTAAAAATATAAAGTTTATATAATAAAAATATACAAGTTTATATAATAAATGGCAATCTCAGTGTGTCACACTTTTTCAGTTAAAGGGAAACAACTCTCAATAACTCATCTCCTATATAATAAATGCGAATGTCAGTGTGTCACATTTTTTCAATTAAAGGAGCACAACTCTCATTAGTTCATCTCCTTCTCCCTCTTCTATATAATAAAGGTCAATATCAGTGTGTCACACTTTTTCTGTTCAAACGACACAACTCTCAATAGCTCATCTTCTTCATTGAACATTTAAAAAAGCTTAAATATTAATGAAATACTTAAATGCAGCAATCAATTTTGAGTTCTTCTGTAGTTTATTGTTGCCTATCACATTTACTCCTCCCTACCTATTGTGATGAAGGCCTAATCAAGATCCCTCTGCAGGAGCAGGTTTAAATGCTAGTTTAAAATGATGTTTGAAGTAATAAATATGTAATCATTAAAAGAATTAAAGTTTTGATGGATTTTTGAGATGAGATTGCATTGCAATTTTATCATTATCTACTATTAAAATTTTCTATTAAAAAAACACTTCTTAATTGTGCATTCATTCCCAAGTTTTCGAAAACAAAGTGCTGAGGACTTTTGTACACCCCAATCTAAAGATAAACAAAGCTAGAATGATTAAATTTTGAAACTGAAAACAATGAAATCAGTTTCCGTGCATATATGCATATCACATTCTAAACAACTTTTCATATCTAATCATCAATTGTAAGTTTATTTGCATGCTTGTAAAATCTGCAATAGTGATAGTTATGAATACTAGACAAACTGACATTTGTACAGTCACTTTCCCTGCACTATAAGATAAGTTTCCTGTGCCTTTAGAAAAAGCACAGAGAAACTGTGACAAACTTTCTTCTCTGGTACCACAACTTCATGAATTTAAGTGCAGTACTAGATTGGCAGATTGGTCTCATCATTTTACTGTTGAAATTGCTTGTTGTGACAATAAGTTTTATGCTAATAGTTTTGTTACCTAAACTTTTCACTTGTGGAAATCTCTTCTGGCTTCCTTAACTACGATCTTCAAAATTTTAAATGCAATGTCAATTGTCAGCTGTCTTCTTGAAATCTAGTCTCTTATTGTCCTCTTTGTTTCTTTCACTCTCAATGACATCTTGCATTTTGGGAGCTTTTATTGCCCTTGCCTGTGGTGGAAGGATAAAATGTCAATCATTATCTACTGTCTTCTTAATTCCTGCTCTTTTATTGTTACCTCTCCGTAATAATTTTTTTTCATATGCAAGAATACCACGGACAGATCATGTAAGCAGCAAGGAAGTTTGAAAGGAAATAGAAACAAAAAGGACATTCATACTTAGACACAGAAAGATGACTGAAATTTCTAGAACATAATGAGGTAGGATG
This sequence comes from Acanthosepion esculentum, assembly GCA_964036315.1. NCBI lineage: Eukaryota > Metazoa > Mollusca > Cephalopoda > Sepiida > Sepiidae > Acanthosepion > Acanthosepion esculentum. The sequence continues at coordinate 3,520,797 of OZ038507.1, read as the reverse complement.
ACTCGGAAAATTTGACACTTACAGGATATATCAAAGGTTAAAGTTGTAGCAAGTGAAGCACTGGGTCACTTACCTGACAATCTTATGTGAATGGATGATAGAACTGGAAGTAGGAGGGATGGTAAAAATACAAATATTAGAGCTGCAAGATATTAGAAGTTGTGGAGAGCCATGATTGCCCCAAAGGGTCATGGCATATAGAAGAAGGATGAGGGTAACGCCCATAAAATGGTTGGAGTTAATTAATATCTCAAAGTAACTTGTAAGTTTTTCTTTACAGCAACTCTCTCTCTCATCTAAAATTTTAGAAGAAATGACTCTCTGATTATAGAGCTTTCAAATTGATTGGAGAGAGAGAGAGAGAGAGAGAGAGAGAGAGATCTAAATAAATAATGAGATCATGTTGAAAAAGCAGAGAATACATAGATCAAAAGGGTTTTATTTGCAATATGGCATCATCAAAGTAATGCCCACTCAAATTTTTTACATTGTGTCGCTTCTGTTGCCGAGTTACACTTCCATACCCATGACCTGTTCATTTGAAATCAATGAAACCCTGAGTCTCCCATTTAATGACAGGCTATTACAAAGAACTCCAGAGGTGAATACTGTTCATCAGAACAAGGAATTCTGGGAATCCAAGATGGCATACTCTTATCGTACAGATGACATTTCAACACTTAAGGATCTCTGGGAAATAGCATTTGGAAATTATTTTTTTAAGGTCTTCAACCTGCTTCAGCTGGTTCAAATCTCAGTAAAGGCAGAGATTTGCAATTATGTGCATGGCTCAGTTATTACAAAGTTTTTTGTTTTTTTTCTTTTTTAATCATTTTATAGCAACTTGGAATGAGAAGTCAGAGACCTGAGTTTGTTACATTCACTTATATGCAAATACCCTTGGGAAAGATATGAATCCATCTTCTCTCCTCAGCTATGGGTTAAATAGTACAACTTGTATCTGGAAAAATCATTGTTATTCTAAAAAAAAACATCATTGCTCATGCAAAAAATGCGCAGACAAAAAATGAATTATTCTTACAATCCAAAAGGTTTTGGCTTTAAATAACCCACAAAAGGTTGATAAATCATAAAAAACAATCAATCAATCAATTTAATCCTTTCACCACAGGCAAGGCAATAAAAGCTCCCAAAATGCAAGATGTCATTGAGAGTGAAAGAAACCGAGAGGACAATAAGAGACTAGATTTCAAGAAGACAGATGACAATTGACATTACATTTAAATTTTTGAAGATCGTAATTAACAGGAAAGTAGGAAGCCAGAAGAGATTTCCACAAGTGAAAAGTGTAGGTGAAGAAACTATTAGCATAAAACTTATGGTCACAACAAGCAATTTCAACAGTAAAATGATGAGACCAATCTGCCAATCTAGTACTGCACTTAAATTCATGAAGTCGTGGTACCAGAGAAGAAAGTTTGTCACAGTTTCTCTGTGCTTTTTCTAAAGGTACAGGAAACTTATCTTATAGTGCAGGGAAAGTGACTGTACAAATGTCAGTTCATCTAGTATTCATAACCATCACTATTGCAGATTTTACAAGCATGCAAATGAACTTACAATTGATGATTAGATATGAAAAGTTTGTTTAGAATGTGACATGCATATATGTGCAGAAACTGATTTCATTGTTTTCAGTTTCAAAGTTTAATCATTCTAGCTTTGTTTATCTTTAGATTGGGGTGTGCAAAAGTCCTCAGCACTTTGTTTTTGAAAACTTGCGACAATAAAGGACTAAGTTTCAAGGAGACAGATGATAATTGACATTGCATTTAAATTTTTGAAGATCGTAGTTAACAGGAAAGTCGGAAACCTGAAAAGATTTTTACAAGTGAGAAGTGTAGGCGAAGAAAATATCCTTCTGTAGAACCAACTTTCTTATGTCTCAAATCACTTCTTCATCTCAGAGGAGATTGTCCGATATTCAGTGCCATGTAGGTGGACTGATATTATATAACAGCTCAGCCCTCTTTATTTTAATTTCTAATTCAAATTTCCTGTTTCTTAATACATTGCTTAGTTTTTGGAAGGCATATTTTGTTATTTCAAGGTGTGTTCAGATTTTGTTGTCACATTTTCCAACCTGTTAAAACCCTTCCCAGATATTTAAACCTTCATCCTTACTATCATAATTATTTTCAAATTATGGGAAATATTATATTGGGTGCATTTAGGAAGCTAATTTTAATTTATACAAGTTTGGTTAAAGACCAAAAATGGTCATCATTAAGGATTTTTTAAAACTTTACTTTTTCTATATTTTGTATTATTTTCTTGGCTTCCAGTATGTATGAACTGTATGTCATGATATTTGAAAATGTAACCAACATAACACAAAAATCAAAAGGTCTTTGATAACGGTTTACAAAAGCTGAAAAGACTCTGTCACTGGACAAATTACATTTAGATTTGTACTGAAAATCCGGAAAATTGGTCTGAAAAATAGAAAATAATTTTTAAAATTCTTAACAAAGAACTTTTATTGATCTTTTACCAATTTTCATTTATATATATATATATATATATATATATATATATATATATATATATATATATATATGTATAAAATACAAATTTATCATTTAACTGATTGATATTACATCCAGCACTCCGGCTCCAGAGTTTCGGATACAAACCTTTTTGCAATTGTTTAATCCACTCATCAGGAGGTTTCAGCAATGGCAGATGTCCTCCTTTTCCTTATTTTTATACTGTTAAAAAATAATATAATTATTAAACAGTTATTGGTCATAATTAAATCTATTTTCATAGATATTGGTGTACAGCTGTATTTTTATTTTTTATTTTCTTTATACAAAAATAAAGAAAATAAATATTTTGCATGCAAAGCTTTTAAATTTTAAAAATTAGGAGATCAGTCAATTATGCTATCAGGCTTCTAGCTTCTACCTTTAGGTATCCTAAGGTGATATATATATATATATATATATATATATTAATTAAATAATTAAGAAATAGACAACCTTAAGTTTCCATGACTATAATTTATTTCCCCAGAAAATATATTTTCCCTGGTTCATCAGGTCACATCTGTCGTTACAAAAGGATTAGGTTTCTTTGATTTTTAATACAATTTTTGAGGGATAGTTTTAGATTGATATGAGCTGACAGAGGTGGCTTGAGGATTTATATATATGGGAGATAACATCCCTCTCCTTCATGCACATGTGTAGTTACATCAATGTAAATATCACTTTAGTCCAATGAAAAGTATTGCACAAACATTTTTTCCACTTTGTTATTAATTAACCACATATATATATATATATATATATATATATATATGCGCACATTATATTAGTATTAAAATTATAAACAAATAAAAAATAAACTAAATAAATTGCATTCTTTTTGTACTGCCTCGTTCCCAATAGTCATTACACATGGCATCATGCTAAACCATTTCCAATTTCAAGCTTCCCAAAGAATACCAGGATGTAGACAAAGGAATTCAAATTACCAAACAGCGACTATATCGCTTCTAGATAATGACTGCAAGAGTTGAAAGTACTTGAACAAAACAATAACAAAATATGAACTTTGGACAGTTTATCCACAACTTCATGCACAATACTCAACACATTGGAAAAACAAAAAATTAAACAGACAGATCTTGTCAGTTCTTTTTAATCTAACCTTGTTGGGATATATATATATATATATATATATATATATATATATATATATATATATATATATATATATATAGTTTGAACGATAAAAATTATTTTAAAAAAATTAAAATCTTCAGACATACTGGGTTATAGATTAATATTCTTACGTTTTTATTATTATTATTTCATTTAGAATCCTTGACTAGTTTCGGTCAACATGGCCATCATCAGGAGAAAAAAGTTTCTGCTTGCTGGTAGCAGTAAACTACAGAAATGAATGTTTTGATGGAGAAAATGTACTTTTGTCTGTAGTTTTCATTTGTTTTTTTTGTTATATATATATATATATATATATATATATATATATGTATGTATGTGTGTGTGTGTGTGTGTGTGTGTAAATATGTGTGTGTAATATATTTCCTTGAACAAGACTGAGCCATGATCATCTGTATTCTGAATGGATAATTATTCATGTCATAACATATAGAATTTTGGCGAGTGAAAAGGCTGTATCATGAATCAGTCAAGCACCGCTAATGAAGTTGGTTAAGCTCTGATTTTAATCAATCATTGACAGCCAAGCACCAAGGAGGGGGACTTGTTATAAATTCCCTGCTTTTATCTGCAGATGAATTCTTGCTGCTGTTAAGTTAGGATTTTTATTTTCTTAACTTTTGAAAATTACTCAAAACAACCTTATATCTGAATAATGGTGAAGCTGTCAGAATAAAGATTAGGAATTAAAACTCAGATAATTTAATCTGAGCAGTCAGATTTTAAATTTGATACCATTTCTGAATCATATATTATTCCCAAATAAACTTGAACACAGTCGTGTAGGAATGCAAAGGGCAATTACCTCTCTTTGCATAAAAGAAATTCATGAAAATCACATGACAGTCAGTGAGTGATGTCAGTTTGTAGAGTGATGAATCCAGGTGCTATTTAGCATGTCTAGAGGTAAGCTATGTCTGTCCACCCTCTCAGTTCACACCCTTTCACACCACTTGTAGTATTCATTTATTATAATTTCTCCTAGTGACAAGTATTTATATATTTGTATATAATTTTTTGTATGGCATAGTGGTGTATAAAATCTCTTAAAGAATAATGCATATGCGCAAATCCTTTTCTTTTTTCAGCTATTCCATTCCATCTGTGTATTAAGTTGTTACTATATCACAGATATAATAATGCCTATAATGGGGAAATGAAAACTGGGAATATTCTGTCTTTCCTAACACCCATATTAATAGGGGAAAAAAGTCAGTCAGAATAGAACATTACATTCTGAAAACTTTCTGTTTAAATTTCTGGGATGAGGAGCTATCATTATTTACACTATTTACATTGTCTTCTTCTTTGTTGTTGTTAAATAATAGTTTAGCAGACTATTATTTTTAGGGGTAATGGTATCTCTGCTTGGACTTAAGGTTGACTTCTGAAGTCAGATAGAAGAACAAAACAAGGAAGTCAATTTTGATTGGCTGAACGAGCGTGAGAATGATAGATACAGAGAAAGGGTTTTCAGTGAGGTGTTTCTGAACTGTCGAGCAATGTAGACTTTATCACTTTTGTATCTGAAACAGCTCCCCAGTGACGAAGAGATCCCACTGGTTAGATAGAACAAGTCGACATGAACGTTAATAAAATAGCTAAGTTAAAATTCCCTGTTAAATTTTTTTTATCTCTGGAACAAACAACCAGCACTCACTGGCAGAGAGAGGATACAGCCATTGTACCTTCCAGATTTCATCAGATATATATTGATATGGGTAACCTATGGGATATTTCAAACTGAACTCTTTATTTAATCTATGGGGTTAAACTGTTCTCATTCCACTGTCCATGTCTAGGGACATCTTGTCTCGTTCTTACATTTAGTATTGCTCAGTTATTGCTCAACCTGTTTCCACTGAGTTCAAGTACATGCTATCCGGCCCAGGGATTGAAATTCAGTTCTCCAATTTCCAATTTTGAGTTATTATCCATTATACCACCTGAACTTCTAAGCTTACAGAACTTGGTATTCCCAAGTGGTCACCCATCTAGGTACTGATCAGTGATTGTACAAGAACTGGTGTTTCAATGTAAGATGGCTGTAAATCATTGGATATAATAATTATATAATAATTGGGTTTGTCCCCACCTTTGTTAGTTCACACAACCGTTACGCCCTGCCAATACCTCATAACTAATGAACTATTCTGCTTTGATCTTGTGGAAAGACAAAAGACATATCAGAGATGCTACTTGGTTTCACTAAAAAAAAGAAAAAAATAGAAGTGTTTAATGTCTCCTGCTAATACCTCCTAAATGATGAACTATTTCATTTTGATTTTGTGAGAAGACAAAAGATATATCAAAGATGCTACTTGGTTTCAGTGAGAAAATAAAAGAAAGAAGTGAAGATAGAATTGTTTAATGTCTGTTTCAGTGAAATGGAAAAAGTTGTCAGTTTCAAATCTTTTCATTTGTACCCACTTTCAGACTATTATAATACTAATAAGCTTGATTATAATCCAAAAGCCCTACACTTGTAATTTTGTACCAGATGAACTTAGTAAGCACACACAAATATATTTGGTAATTATCCCCCTAAACAAGAAAAAAAATGTCTTGCCTGTTATCTTTAATCAAGCTAGTATCTATCTTGCCTCCCCTCTATGTTCATCAGTGGTCTCATTTAATCTTTAGATAATTTATAGAGATAATCTGATGATCCTTCTATAGCCATTGACCTTATTTGACCCCATGATTCAAGTTAGAAAAAAATAGCCCCATCTGTAATGATTATCACTTTATCATACAGATTTAAAAGTACAAGAGTCATTATCATGATGGAAGATTTTGCAAAACATGATCAAATACTTAAAATAAAATCATAAAATTTATACAATTATATTGGCAATGTCTAAACTACTCAGTTTTATTGTAATGGTTAGCAACTGTTGATTTGTGAGTTCAATATCAAATTTGACCTGAAATAATCCAATGATTGACATTCCCTAAAATCAACCAGCCTCACCTAACCTAATGATAGGAAGGATTTAACAAAATATGTGATTTTTTTTATGCCATGGTTAACCTAATATTAATATAATCATCTAATGGACATAAAGAGAGGGATGCGTTTTCTATTGTTATTAACTAATAAAATGATCCCCATAATTAGTACAGTTTAATAAATGAAAAAAAATGTATTTAAAGTCTCCCACATCAAAACCATCTAATAACAGGAAGGTTCCTCAGTGTGGTGTAATAGTTAACGAGTCTACTAGTGAGTTTGATCCACATAAATTTCAACTTTAAAATAACCGAACAACAGTTGACATGTCATAAAATCATAAAGTAATAATAGGAAGAACTTATGCTGTGGTTTTTGATGGCATAGCTCGTAGTAGGCATCCGTTTATCATGCAAGATTATGGTAGCATCCTGTTTGGTCAAAATTCAGTCCCTTGGTGGTGAGACGGGTGTGACCTCTCCAGAGTGCAGGACTGGCTGATAGTATATGGACGCTGTGCACTGCTCAGACCACATGGACGCCTCTCAGCCATACCAACAAGATTCAAAGGAATACAGGTAAACTAATATTAATATAAGCATCTAATGGACATAAAGTGGGGGATCTGTTTTCTGTTGTCATTAAGTAATAAAAAGATCACCCATAATTAATAAATTTTAATAAATGAAAAAAATGTATTTAAAGTCTCTGAGTTTCTAATAACAGGAAGGTTTCTCAATGTGGTGTAGTGGTCAGCATGGTTACTAGCGTGTTTGATCCAGATAAATTTCATTTAATATATTTTCTATTTATGCATTATTTTTATAGATATAATTTATTTAAGAAGATGCTCTGTTTTTTAATCGAACAGTATTAATTGCATTTATTGGCCGAAATATTCAAGAAATTTCATAGAAAATATGCGCTCTTCGATATGCACTTCTCTGTAGAAATGACGTTTCCAACGAGGGTTACAAGTTTGATTCCTGTTGGGAAGCGCATACTTTTATATTAAATACCTGTCAGACTTAATCCATTTTGTAATATGTTGTCATTGTATACATTAAGATATGTCTTGTGGGCAGAATTGAGAAAAGTCATCAAAGGTGTGTGTTTATAAACAGTAATTCAGACTTTGCTAACCAAACACTTCTCTGTGGCTGAATGGTTAACAGTACGTCAGATCAAATGGCAGTTCCCATGAGGGTTACAGATTCAATTACTGATGAAGAGCACATATTTTCTACAAAATTTCTTGAACATTCAGGATGGAAAATGTAATTAATAATGTTTAATTCAAAAACAGCTCATTTACTTAAAATATATTTATAAAAATAACGTATAAACAGAAAATATATTGTTGGACTTATTTCATTTCATAATAAAAAGTTCATTATTAAATAAATCACCAAGGGTTGAAATGACTTAAAAACCAACATAAACACACCTAATAATAGGAAGGTTTTAACAAAATATGCTGTGATTTTTAATGGCACAGGTAAACTTGTATGAATGTAAGATTCTACTGGATATAAACTGCAGGATCGGTTTTCAATTGTTATTAAGTAATAAACTGATCCCCTATTAATTACTAAATATTAATAATTAGAATAATATATTTAATGCTCACATGTGAAAATCTAATAAAATGTGAGGATGGTTTAGCATAGGGTCAGTAAGTCTGGTCTGGTTGGCCATTATGGTCGAGTAGTGATTTTGATCCTCACCAAGTGCCCCAAACAAGATTCAACATTAAATAACCCAACAACAGTTGACATGTCATAAAATCAACCAACCTCACCTAACCTAATAATATAAAGGAGATAATAAAATATTATATGACTTTTTTATGCCATGTGTAAACTAATATTAAAATAAACATTTAATGGACATAAAGTGGGGGGGTCCGTTTTCTAGTGTTATTAAGTAATAAAATGATCCCTCATAGTACATTTTAATAAATGAAAAAAAATGTGTAATGGTTAACGAGTATACTAGTGAGTTTGATCCATATAAATTTCATCATTAAATATAACCCAACAAGGGTTGAAACGTTTTGAAACCCAACTTAAACTAAGCTAATAATAAGAAGGATTTAACAAAATATGCTGTCATTGTTTTTATTCTATTGGATATTAAGTGGGGGATCGGTTTTCAATTTTTACTAAGTAATAAACTGATCCCCTATTAATTATTACATATTAATAATTGGAAAAATATATTTAAATTCTCACATGTGAAAATCTAATAAAATGAGGATGGCTTAGCATAGGGTCAGTAAGTCTGGTCTGGTTGACCATTATGACCAAGTAGTGATTTTGATCCTCACCAAGTTAATAGACATAAAGTGAGGGATCTGTTTTCTATTGTTATTAAGTAATAATCTGATACCTGATGAATTACTATATACTATTGTTTGGTAAAACAATATTGAAAGACTCACATGTTAAAATTTTTTATCATTGTAGAAGCTTAATAAAACCTCAGTTTCATCTATGCTTATTATTTTACTATAAAGATCTACCGGAGATAAATTGGGGGATCGGTTTTCTATTGATGTTAAGTAATAAACTGATCCCCCATGAATTACTATATATTAATAATTGCCAATAGAGCTAAAGACTTAGACATGGAAACCTTCAAATAATTGGATGAACTTGTCAAAATGTGCCGTCATTTTTGATGGCATGAGTAAACTAATATTACTATAAGATTCTAGTGGACATAAAGTGGGGGTTCGGTTTTCTATTGTTATTAACTAATAAACTGATACCCCATCAATTCCTATATATTAATAATTGCAAATAAATAGAGCTAAAAACATAGACATGGAAACCTTCAAAAGTAAATAGACTTGATTGATTCCACTTTCTGCCCCAATAAATATTACATTACAGGGGCTTACATTGAAACACCTGTTCTCATCCAATCACCAAAGTTAAGCAACATCAGTCCTAGTCAGTAGATAAATGAGCACTTGGGAAAATCAGATGCTATAAGCTTGGATGTGTGGGTGATATAATGTATAACGTCTTTGAATGGGAAAATGGAGAGCCAAGTTTCAATTCTAATATTCATTTACACACTAATACTCTTGGAAAAGGTATGAATCACCCCAGCTATTGGTTATTTAGTAGGACTTGAATCAGTAAATCATTATTATTTCCCACAGCTAAAAAGATTCTTACAATCTAAAAGTTTTTCTGGCATTAAGTAACCTGCAAAAGGTTGATAAGCTGTAAAAAATCAAATCAAATCAATCAATCAATATGTCTATATGTGCCTGCCTGTAAGACTGTATATCAACTTTGTAGATTTCTCTGTGGAGTAGATGGCCACAGCCTCACCACACTAGGTGCTACTGCTTTGGTTTCAGTAGCATGTAGGTTTTCACAGGGTGGAGTTGTTATCTCTACACCCAACTGATTTTGAATTCAGTGTTTGTCCAGGCTAGTTGCCAACCAAAACAAAAGAACCTAATCTGACCTGCCATTAACCCCTCACTATGGGGAGAAGAGACAGGTTTATACCTTTCCCAAGGGGATGTTGTGAAAATTTGGATTTGTTCTAGAATTAGAACTTGACACACCAATTCCACTTTCCATGTCAATAACGGCTGTACTACAAGCACATCCATACATAATAAGAATAATCTGAAGAAATAACATCAGAAAGTTCTAAAACATCAGCAATGAAAGTCTTAAGTGATGTGAATTTCTTTAAAGAAGCATTGTCATTATTATTAATTTTTTCCTATTTTTCTTTCATCTTATTTGTGTATTCTAGCTTACACATAGTAGTAGTAATAGATATAATAGTCTTAAATTATTTGAATTTCTTAGATGGATCATCATCATTATTGTTAATTTTTAACTAGTTCTTCTTTCATTTTTTATTGCTTGCTTCCACCTAATAGTAGTAACAGACATAATAGTTTTAAGTTGTCTGAATATCTTAGATGATACATTGTCATTATTATTAACTTTTGACTATTTTTCTTTCATCTTATTTTTGCATCCCTGTTTATACGTAATACTAGTAGTAAAAATAGATATAATAGTCTTAAATTGTCTGAATTTTTTTTTTAAACATTTTACTCCAAGCAGGACGATAATGCTACTAAGACACAAGGGGTTACTGGAAGTGAAATGGAATGAGAAGATTTTAGAAGGAACTGGTAGCCCAATCCTAAACAGGAAATAAGGGATAAACTTCTACTCCTGTTCAAAAGACTGGGGATGAGTGTGACCTGGATGATAAAGGAAACAAGGGATAAACCTCTACTTCTGTTCAAAAGACCAAGGAGGAGTGTGACCTGGATGATAAAGGAAACAAGGGATAAACCTCTACTCCTGTTCAAAAGACCAAGGAGGAGTGTTAACTGGACGATAGGCAAACCTATCTACTCTATTGAGTAGAAAAAAATAAATAAATAGTAAATAAAACTTCATAGTTTAGGTGGAGACATCAGGAGTATAGAGTTGAAGTAGATTTTAGAAGGGACTGGAAACCCAATCCAAAACAGCAAACAAAGGATCAACCCCTACACCTGTCCAAAAGACTAAAGAGGAATGTGAACTGGAAGAGAAGCAAACCTATCTACTCCTATTCTTAGATGAAGTATTGTCATTATTATCTTATTATATTTATCTGTGGGGAATATGACATATATAAATTCTATATATCAAACTAACGATGGTAAATTGAATGACAAAATGGAACAAATCCTATGTAACATGTTTCTATCCTCTAAAAGGACTTTTTCAGAACAATATATATACAGGTGAACTGAACAAAAATATAAACTAGTCATAGAAAAATTGTGGCCTGTGGGTTTTTGCAGCCTGTTTAACTTTCATGAGAAAAATAATGTTTAATAAAATTTTATTTGTTTCATTTCATTCTTGATTTGTTCACCAACACACCCTCATACATAACAACATATATAAGTAATGATTGCGTACAATATTTATTGAATTTTGTAACCTTTCACAGAAGTTAATGTTTTCAGCATTTTAAACCATTGGCCATTTTCATTATGGAAGATCATATGTGTAAAAAATATTTTGCTTTAGAAACAAGAAATGTTCTTATTAATTTTTTTTATCTGAAGAAGAAATATATTTTTCATTTAAAAATATTTTTTGTATTTTCAACTGAATGGGTTTGAAGCAAAACACACACAGCAGCATGTATTAATCCCACTATTATGAATAATAATTTTCAATTTTTGAATTGTACAAAAAATCAAAGATACCAATGATACTAATGAAACAAAAATAACAATGATTCTAAAGTAAAGTTAATGATCTTTTTCTCTAGTACCAGGTACTAATTAACTAAATCAGTCATGAGCAAACTGCGGCCCATTTGGCTTTCTGAATGACACACCTAATTTCACGATTATTAAAATTTTGTTTGTTTCACTTCATTCTCACTTATTCACTCACTCTCCAAAGGAGTCTCCACATCCTTATGGGTGACAAATTATTTCCTACAGACGGAACGTTTGCAAGCCTCTCACTATTTCCATTGAAAGTGTTAAGACAAACTACATCTCTTAGTTCTACCAGTTCTAAGCTTCACAACTATGACCCACCATGTCACACACATTGTAGCGAACTGTTGTATCCTTAAAAAGGTTACAGACAGAGGTGGTGCTCAAGTGAAAGGAACAGCAACACAGGCATAGATGGAAGAAAGAGAGGTTTATTGTAAAAGAGAATACACTACTGAAAGACAGGGAGTCAACTAACACTTCCCAAAGCCAGTCAGACAGACTCTGGTATGTCCTGTGTACACTACATATATTACTGATATAGTCAGTCCACAAAAGGTAATACGGAGAGTAGAACATTTCATTACAACACAAACCACCCTCATGACTTTGTATTCCATTAGACTAGATTGGCTGATAGGTCTCATCATTTTGCTGTTGAAATGGCGAGAGATGTAACCATAAGTTCTATGCTAACAATTTCTTCTCTTGTAGTTCTCACTTGTGAAACACTCTTCCAACTTCTCTCCCAGTCAACTTTGATCTTCAAAAATTTAAATCGCTGTCTACTGCCTTTCTGCTATATATTTAGAGAGGCTTGATAAAATCCAAAGAAGAATCTGCAATGTTATTGGTCCTGACCTTGCATTTTGGCTTCAGTCACTTTCTCACCACTGTAAAGTTGCTTCCCTGTGCCTTTTCTATAAATATTTTCACAGTAATTGTTTGGATGAGCTTTCCTCTTTGGTACCTAGATTTTATGAATTTAAGCACAGTACTAGATTGGCGACAAGGTCCCATCATTTTACAGTTGGAATTGCTAGATGTAACTGTAAGTTCTATGTTAACAGTTTCTTCTCTCAAAATTCTCACTCATGTAACTTTGTTCGACTTCTTGCTTTCCAGTTGACTTTGATCTTCAAAACTTTAAATGCAATGTTAATCATTACCTTCTGACTTCTTAATTCTTGTTCTTTTATTGTTCTCTTTCCTTAATAATGTTTTTTTTCATATTCACTCATACTCAGTGATTCATTATATCTTAGTGGCTTTATTGTCTTGCTTGTGGTGAAATGATTAAAAATAAAAAAAAAAGGTAGAAACTGCAACCCCCAGACTGGTTTGGATAACACTGACCCACAATGTTTATCTTCCTAATATATAAAAATAAAGGTTTATTTAAAGGAAAGGTAAATTGTTTTTTTTAAATCAATACTACTATATATACACTCATTATCAGAAAACTGTTCAGACACTGAACACAATAACAGACATGGAACACTATAACAGTGGAGCAATTGAAATGCTGCAAATTGTCTGCATTTAACATTACCTCTGCTGCATTAAATTTATATTGATTTTCTAAGCAGACTGCTGTTTCCAACTTTAGATGACTTAGCAACTCGTTGCTATATGTCACAACAGTCATATCAAAATAGCCATATTAATTTGTTTAGCTGGCAGCTAGGAACTAACAGTGATCCTTTTTACCACTGTCTGTCTGTCCCCTTAAACTATGAATTGGAACTCTGGTTGTTCTTTTCCTGATTTTCAAGTTCAGAGGTTATAATATATCATTATTATTTTGTAAAGATTAGAGTTGGTTAACCATAACAGAATTGACATAGACAAACTAGAATTTTTATAAACCTACATACATATAGCAATATTTATGGTCTTAATACACGTGATACATGATTGACCAATGAAAACCAAACAACACAAAGTGAAAATATCAGAATTTCTTTCTTTTTCTCTGTATCTCAGTCCCTGACAAAGCTTTAATAAAAGTGAAACATGTTAGATTGATAAACGTTTCCTATATCTTATGTGTGTGTGTGCGCGCGCGTGCGTGCGTGTGTGTTGTGTATATATATATATATATATATATATATATATATATATATATAAATGGGAAGACGAGCTTTACCATTCATGATTAAAAGGAAAAAAAAAATTGAACAGCCAACCAGTTTCGCCCTCATTCAACAGAGCTGAAATCGAGGGAAGACTAAATATTACAATATAAAATATAAAAACATGAGAAGCATGTGATAAAATAAAGGTGGAAAGATCAGATGGAAATCATGTCAAGCCCTAGCAGGCATTCCCTCTGTTTACAGAGGGAGGGCTGCCTGGACCTGACATAGATCGTTTCCAATGCCTTTGAGTGTAACACAGAATGATCATGACTAAGGATGGAAAATGAGTCAATGCTGAAATTAATGGCACCACTTGGATTGTTTATGGGCGTCTGCTCGGAAGGACATTCTGTCTTCCCTCTATCTTAAAAATGTAATATACCGTTTTGGATGTAGTTGCGGAGCGGACTACATAGATAGAACTAACTTACGTTTAGACGCACAGATTAACCAGCACGTATCTGGTAGAATTAGGAATGGTACATATATATATATATATATATATATATATATATATATGTGTGTGTGTGTGTGTGTGTGTGTGTGTGTGTGTGTGTGTGTGTGTATATATATATGTGTATGTGTGTATATATATGTGTGTGTATATATATGTGTGTATGTGTGTGTGTGTATATATAAATGTGTGTATATATATGTGTGTGTGTATATATAAATGTGTGTATATATATGTGTGTGTGTATATATATATATGTGTGTGTGTGTATATGTGTGTATATATGTGCGTGTATATATGTGTGTGTATATGTGTGTATATATGTGTGTGTGTGTGTATATATAAGTGTGTGTGTGTATATATATGTATATATGTGTGTGTGTATATATATATATGTGTGTGTGTATATGTATATGTGTGTGTATATATATATGTGTATATGTATATGTGGGTGTGTATATATGTTTAGATATGTGTAATTTGGCAGCAACTTTTCTTTTAAACATGTTGTGTTGAATGTCAAAGACCACATAGTCTTGCAAATTCTCTTTTGAATTTTCTCATATTTTCTAATGAAACTTTTTATTTGAAAATTATATTGAAATAAATATTGTCCGTAAGATAACAGAAGTATACAGAAGTGGTAAAAGTGTCATTACTAGTATCTATTAAAACATCCAAAAAGGAATATTATTATCTTTAGTTAGTTAATGTGTAAAATTAAGTACTGAATTATTTTTGAAGGACTGCTGCAAAAAGGTTAATTCATCGAAATTTTTAGCAAGTATAAGGATATCATCAACATAATTGAGGTATATGGTAGGTGTTTCAATAATACCAAAAATTTTATCTTCAAGATGTGACATATAAAAATTGCTAAATGTTGGACCAAGGACAGATCCCATAGAGACGCCGTCCACCTGTAAATAAATATTATTAAGGTGGTCATAGAAAGGAACATGTGTGGTGCAGATTAAAACGATTTTTTTGAGTATATTCGGATTAATTTTAAGAGGTTGCATAAGAGGGTTGTTATAGATGTAATTAGTAATTATATCAATAGTTTCAATGACGGGGACGTTAGTAAATAGACTTTCCACGTCAAGGGAAGCTAGTATTCCATTATTCGGTTTATGAGTACGTAAGGTTTTTATTAACTCATGAGTAGAGTTAATATTATATTTATTGGGTAGATATGGTGTTATTAATTTATTAATAATTTTTGTCAATTGGTAAATAGGAGTGGTTACTTGATATATATATATAATTTTTATATGTCACATCTTGAAGATAAAAGTTTTGGTATTATTGAAACACCTACCATATATATATATATATATATATATATATATATATGTATATATAAATATATATGTATATATAAATATATATGTATATATGTATATATGTATATATAAATATATATGTATACATGTATATGTATATATAAATATATATGTATACATGTATATGTATATATAAATATATATGTATACATGTATATGTATATATATATATGTATACATGTATATGTATATATATATATATGTATACATATATATGTATATATGTATATATAAATATATATGTATACATGTATATGTATATATATATATGTATACATATATATGTATACATATGTATATATATATATATATGTATACATATGTATATGTATGTATATATGTATATATATATATATATGTAGATATGTATATGTGCATATATATGTATATGTGTATATGTATATATATATATATATATATATATATATATATGTGTATATGTATATATATATATATGTATAAATTCTACTATAAATTTTTCTATCTATATCATTAATATATTTGGTGCTGAATTAAAGAAATTGACAATGAAATAGATTGTTGAAAAACAAATATTTCTTGTTCATGAGTATTTTGTCATTAGCATAAACATTGTAACCACAGCAACTAAAACTTGCCAAAATACAATGTCGTGAAAAACATTTGTACAGTACAAGCTGTGATATCACAGACAGGATTTACTGAGCAGCTGCATCAAAATATATTGCCTATAAGTTTTAGGAGACTGATATTCAAAGTATTGTTCAGGCAAACACTTTCTTTGTATTTCTAATGTTGTTGCTACAATGTTTGAATCTACAATCTTTGCCTGTCTATATTTTTGAGGTGAGGTATTGTAAATATTTACATTATTTACATTGTTCGGACTGTTGTCCTCATCTTCATTGCCATGTTCATGACATTTCAGCTGTTGTATGCTCCGGCCTCCTTCAGGTTATTGGAATTTCTACAATCTACCCCCGTGGATGAAATAAAGGGTTCAGTTCAAAATTCCAATCACCTGAAGAAGGCCAAAGCATACAATTGCCAAAATGTTGTGAACATGACAATAAAGATGAGGACAACACTCTGAACAAAATAAATATGTAAATAATGTAAATAATTACAATCTTTACGTTTATAAAGAAAATGTTTTTGTTTTTGATGAGTTTGAATTGACCTTCTGGTTGGCCATAATGTAGAATACCTTACAAGGGTTAAACTCACAGCAGTAGTAGTTGTGTTCTGCTAAATACATTTGGAAATATTGGTAATGATAATGGTAATATTAGCCATCTCCCTATAAGGAAACATTTGGGATTCATTGACCAAGCAACCAGTATTGCTTTTGGTTGAAATTTATAAAATCTTTCTCTTAAAACACATTTTTAGGAAAACAGGCAAAATAATATTGTGGGGTCTGCATCCACACTCACTCTGATAATAATGATCCTATTTTTATGTGCCTGTTAAAAAATCTAAAGAGAAAATTCATGTTAACTCTGAAAGAGGAAAAGAAATGAAAAGAATACTACTACTGTGGAGCCTACATCCACACTCACCCTGGTAATAATGATCCTATTTTTGTGTGTCTGTTAAAGAGAAAATTCATATCAACATTGAAAAAGGAAAATACTGTGAAATAATGATGGTAATGGTAATATTAGCCATTTCCCTATAAGGAAACATTTGGCATTCATTGACTGAACAACCAGTACTGTTTATGGTTGAAATTTATAAAATCCTTGTTTTAAAACAGTTTTTCAGGAAAATACTTTTCTCAAGTCCAGTAGCTGTTATCCAGTACTGGGGAGAGAATTTCCAAGGTCCAGCACTTTGATTATTTTGAGGCCCCACGGACGAAAAAGGAGGTACTGGGACAATCTAAACTCAATCTAGCATGTCTTACAACTGTCTGTAAGCATGTCTGTTTTATAGGGTTGTGATATGTTAAATATTATTTTTCTATTAAGGTCTTTATTTGTATTTTTTGTGACAAATATTTATGCATGTCATTCTAATAATACGATACTTGACATTCCCAAAAGTTTATAAGGTTTACCCTCTCTTTCAGCATCAAGCACCGACTGTTGCCCAGTCTTGAACACTTGGATACAGTTATAAATTGTTGTGTGGGAAGGTCAGGCATCTCCATTAGCTTCTTGCTGATGAATATCCAGACATTTTCATGCAACTGGGAGAGACCAAGTTGTGCATTTAAAGAAGATATTTCATAACACAATTTCTAACTGTATTGGAATGGATCCCACTGAGAATATTCCAAAGACAATTAACTGTTGAATAGGACCAATGAATTAGGTTTGTTGGGAATTTTCCCTTATATTTTTGCTTCTCTCCGAATATTCTGCGTCATTCCTGCCACAGTTGCATCTGCAGGGAGCTCTTTTAATCACTTGAAATGAATAAAGAACTTATCAATGTACAAAACGCTTCAAGACCGCCTTACCAACTTGGCAACCCTTGCAATCAAGTGTGATTTGGTACAAGAATTAAACTTTGAGGAATCATTTTGCATTAAATAATGTTAAAAAAAAATGCACTTTTATGCTGCTTTGAAACTGGTTTTAGTCTTTGTATCCTTCCACCCCCTCTAAAATATAAGTAACTCAACCACAGACACAGAAGATTATTTTGAACTCTTAACTTTTAATTCCATTTCTCCTTTTGTAAAATGTCCTATTAATATATTTGTTCATATTTCTTTGTTCAAATTCTATGTGTCATTTTTTGTTTGGACTTGTATGAGTCCGCCAAAAATTGTTTGTGGGTCAAATGTGCCAGGAGCATGTCAAATGTCATCAAAAGTCTTGAAGCCAGCAACATAGTAAAGGTAATATTAACTGTTTCCCTACAAGGAAACATTTGTCATTCATTCATTGAACAACTTGTGCTTCTTTTGGTTGAAGTTTATAAAATCTTTCTCTTAAAACAATTTTTCAGGAAAAATAGGTTTTTCAAGTACTGTAGCTGTTATTGCTCTTTCCAGTATTGTTGGGGGTTGCCTTCCTAACGTTTTGTCTGAAGTTGTGTGGAATTTCAACAACTTGATTATGTCATTATTTTCTCTTCGAGTTAATATGCTATACATTTTAGTTGTTACTGCTGTTTGTAGTCTTCAAGTGATGTGGTTTATGTTATTTGGTACAGTTCTTTGTGATTCTGAAGCAAAGGATGATCTTTACCAAAACCCACAGTCTTTACTTGCTCAAAGTCATTTTAGCCAATGACCCTAGAAAGCAGCTGTAGACAGCAGAGAATTGCCTCGCAGCAATTTACCATTTTTTTAATCTGGCAAAAGGCCACAAAGAATATTTTAAAGAACTTTTCCTGTTGTGGATGCATAAAACACAATTCAAATAAACATAGCAAGTTAGGCTTAACATTAGTTTCCTCTGCAAGGAAGGATACAGGTTCAAACCATGCTGGAGGCCACATGTTCTTTATTAACTTTGTGTTGTGACCAATATAAATATTATTTAATCTGTTGGAGATACAATATCCCAGAGGGCACTTGAATTTGCAACTATGTAAACAAAATTGCTTTCACAACGCTTGACTCTACATCTGAATGATAACTCTAACATTTTGAGGCATTTAAAACAACATGCCTGGCTGCATACACAATTCTGGAAAATCCTTGCTGAAAACACAACTATACTTAAACCTGAAAACAAAATAAACTATGAAGTTTCCATAAATATACTTAAAATCTCGTTTTCACTCACACGTGGTCATGTGTGATGTCATGAGCCGCGGTGCGATTTTCGCTTCCAGCGTCTTGTATGCACAAGTTACTTGGAAATCTTCCATGCAAACAAAAACAGACTATCATTATTGCTATGTCCGTGTATTGTTTAATATATTGTAACGTGATTGTCATCTTTGATGATGGCTTATGTAAGCCGAAAGCTTAGATAGGATTAAAAAATATGTATCAATATGGTGATTTTCTTTCATCTTTTAATGATAATGTTATTAAGCTTATCAGACAATATGAAAGGAATTTACATAAAATAAATAGACAAAACTTGTTTATATTATTTAATGAAACATGCATCAATGAAAAAATGCTGCCTAAATACACACAATATATATATATAATTCTTAGATTGACTATAACGAAACATATTTCATGAGCATTTACAAAAAAATTCACAACTATCAATTACATTAATTTTGTCTTAGTAATTCATGCCTGAAGATGATCTTGGATGAGCTCAAAAATACTTGGGAAAATAAAAGAAATAACCAAAACTATGGCATCTTTCTTAATCAATTTTGTAACAGCACTAAGAAATTGATCCATGAATTTGAGGGGATTAAAATAAAAATAAATAGACATGATATGTCTAGATTATTCAACCAAACATACTTGAAAGAAGATATGCTGCCTAAATATACATACATAAATACATATATATTTGATAAAAATATAGTTTTAAGGTATGCTATATTTTGGTTAAAAGTATTCTTTATGATTATGTGATATCTTATGATGTTTTCTTTGTGTGAAATCCTACAATTCTTTTGTGATATCCTTTGATTTTTTTGTATGTGGGATATCTTATCATATTTTTGGGTATGAGATATTCTAAAACTTTTTTATGTGTATGATATCCCATGAAGGTTTTGCATACTATATCCTTTGATTTTTTTAAGTGTGTGTTTGTGCGAATCAGCAGCTTCAAAATCAAACTTATACAAGACAAACAAATCACAATTTATAAAAGAATATCAAAACTTTTCCATTCAAGATTAAATGATGTTGTGTTAACAAAATAACACCGACTTCAATCAGAATATGTCCACTCTGCTAAACCTAACAGGAAGTTTGAGAGAATTAGCCAATGATTGCTAATTAAATGTTTTAAGCAGAAATCCAATGCACTTAATGTAGTTATAATCTTTACAGAAAACTTGCTAATATCCATTTAATAACCTGTTCTAATAACTGCTGGCCACAAGTTATTTTCAGTTTGTCTGTATATATGATATAACCAATTTGGCCAATAAATACAATTAAGTTTTGAATGAAGAAATTTATCATGATTTTAGAGAAAAATTATCAGTTAAGTAATTAGGAAAATAAGTGTTTTTCATTGCAAATATTAAAATAAAACTGTTTGCATTTTTATCATAATTTTTTTTTGAATTGCTTTGCCTTTTCAGGACATTGGCCCTCGTGGCTATCCACACATTTTTATTTTTTTGAATTGCCACAACTTCTTGTGAAAGATAGTGGAGTTGTTTCCTATTGTCTTTTTCACAGAGTTATCCTTCTCATAGACGAGCTGCCACTCAAGGCTAAAGTCCCCAGCCTACTCTGCTATTTAACCTATAGCTGGTGGGAGAAAAGGTAAATTCATGACTTTCCCAAGGGCATTAGTGCACAATTAAATACAACAGACCATGCAATAACTTAAACTTGGCTCACCATTCCTACTTACACAACTAGAACAAAAACAGTATTTGTTATCATAATTAAATGATTTATATTTATTTTTAATTCATTTTTCTCATTATTAGTATTCACTGAACTTCAGGGTTGCAAGATGGCAGCTACTGTTAAAATCCCAATGCTGCTAAATTTTGAATTACAATCTTTGTAACTTTTTGGGGTCTATATTTAAAATGAGTTGGTTAACTTGGGTTATAAATGAGGAGAACAAAATCATTATTTACATTGTTTACAGTTGGAATAATGTCCTTATCTTTGTTGTTATTATGACAACATTCTGGACGTTGTGCTCTCCAACCTTCTTCAATTGTCTATTAGTATCTCCCAGAGAATTTCTGAACTAAACACTTTATTCAATTTATGGCATTAGGTAATTCTATATATATATAGTACTACAGTTCATCTCTAGAGATATGTCATTATGCTCTTGTTTTAGTACTGTTTATTTATTGCTAGTCTGATAAATTACATCCAGCAGCAAGGCCTCTGATCAGGAGATTGGAGATTTTGAAGAGCATGGAACCACCTATTAATTGCTGTTGTTCTCAGGTCCGCCTGACCCAGCTATGGGCAAAGAATGAACTCCCAAGCAAAAACAAAACACTATAAAAGTAAAAAAAAATACATTTTTATAGTAAACTTACCAACAATACAATTTTAAAGCAAAATGACCAACAATAAATTTTATTTGTAGTTGAAAGCTTACAAATGCATTCAAAATATTTAGATTTTGGTATTAATTAACCCATAGAGGCTGATATACGGCTAAACAAAATCAACCAAAACAACCCACTGAGTCTGAAACAATAGCCTCAAGTAATAAAAAGTTGGTTCATGAATTTCATAAAATAGCAATTGTTTATTTAATCCCATGTCTGTGTCGTTCAAACACCCGAATGAGTCGTGCATAAGCACAACTTATGTCTATGCATAGAATCAAATATAAAGACAACTTCTACTTATAGACACAAGTATAAGCACAACCTATGGCTACCAATAGGCTCAATTATAAACACATGTCTACCTATAGACTTAAGTATAAACACAGCCTATATTGACCTATAGACTCAAATATAAACATGACATGTCTGCCTAGAGACTCAAGTATAAACACAGCCTACATTGACCTATAGACTCAAATATAAACATGGCATGTCTGCCTAGAGACTCAAGTATAAACACAGCCTATATTGACCTATAGACTCAAATATAAACATGGCATGTCTGCCTATAGACTCAAGTATAAACACAGCCTATATTGACCTATAGACTCAAATATAAACATGGCATGTCTGCCTATAGACTCAAGTATAAACACAGCCTACATTGACCTATAGACTCAAATATAAACATGGCATGTCTGCCTAGAGACTCAAGTATAAACACAGCCTATATTGACCTATAGACTCAAATATAAACATGGCATGTCTGCCTAGAGACTCAAGTATAAACACAGCCTATATTGACCTATAGACTCAAATATAAACATGGCATGTCTGCCTACAGACTCAAGTATAAACACAGCCTACATTGACCTATAGACTCAAATATAAACATGGCATGTCTGCCTAGAGACTCAAGTATAAACACAGCCTATATTGACCTATAGACTCAAATATAAACATGGCATGTCTGCCTAGAGACTCAAGTATAAACACAGCCTATATTGACCTATAGACTCAAATATAAACATGGCATGTCTGCCTATAGACTCAAGTATAAACACAGCCTATATTGACCTATAGACTCAAATATAAACATGGCATGTCTGCCTATAGACTCAAGTATAAACACAGCCTACATTGACCTATAGACTCAAATATAAACATGGCATGTCTGCCTAGAGACTCAAGTATAAACACAGCCTATATTGACCTATAGACTCAAATATAAACATGGCATGTCTGCCTAGAGACTCAAGTATAAACACAGCCTATATTGACCTATAGACTCAAATATAAACATGGCATGTCTGCCTACAGACTCAAGTATAAACACAGCCTACATTGACCTATAGACTCAAATATAAACATGGCATGTCTGCCTAGAGACTCAAGTATAAACACAGCCTATATTGACCTATAGACTCAAATATAAACATGACATGTCTGCCTAGAGACTCAAGTATAAACACAGCCTACATTGACCTATAGACTCAAATATAAACATGGCATGTCTGCCTAGAGACTCAAGTATAAACACAGCCTATATTGACCTATAGACTCAAATATAAACATGGCATGTCTGCCTAGAGACTCAAGTATAAACACAGCCTATATTGACCTATAGACTCAAATATAAACATGGCATGTCTGCCTATAGACTCAAGTATAAACACAGCCTACATTGACCTATAGACTCAAATATAAACATGGCATGTCTGCCTAGAGACTCAAGTATAAACACAGCCTATATTGACCTATAGACTCAAATATAAACATGGCATGTCTGCCTAGAGACTCAAGTATAAACACAGCCTATATTGACCTATAGACTCAAATATAAACATGGCATGTCTGCCTATAGACTCAAGTATAAACACAGCCTACATTGACCTATAGACTCAAATATAAACATGGCATGTCTGCCTAGAGACTCAAGTATAAACACAGCCTATATTGACCTATAGACTCAAATATAAACATGGCATGTCTGCCTAGAGACTCAAGTATAAACACAGCCTACATTGACCTATAGACTCAAATATAAACATGACATGTCTGCCTAGAGACTCAAGTATAAACACAGCCTACATTGACCTATAGACTCAAATATAAACATGGCATGTCTGCCTAGAGACTCAAGTATAAACACAGCCTATATTGACCTATAGACTCAAATATAAACATGACATGTCTGCCTAGAGACTCAAGTATAAACACAGCCTACATTGACCTATAGACTCAAATATAAACATGGCATGTCTGCCTAGAGACTCAAGTATAAACACAGCCTATATTGACCTATAGACTCAAATATAAACATGGCATGTCTGCCTAGAGACTCAAGTATAAACACAGCCTATATTGACCTATAGACTCAAATATAAACATGGCATGTCTGCCTATAGACTCAAGTATAAACACAGCCTACATTGACCTATAGACTCAAATATAAACATGGCATGTCTGCCTAGAGACTCAAGTATAAACACAGCCTATATTGACCTATAGACTCAAATATAAACATGGCATGTCTGCCTAGAGACTCAAGTATAAACACAGCCTACATTGACCTATAGACTCAAATATAAACATGACATGTCTGCCTAGAGACTCAAGTATAAACACAGCCTACATTGACCTATAGACTCAAATATAAACATGGCATGTCTGCCTAGAGACTCAAGTATAAACACAGCCTATATTGACCTATAGACTCAAATATAAACATGACATGTCTGCCTAGAGACTCAAGTATAAACACAGCCTACATTGACCTATAGACTCAAATATAAACATGGCATGTCTGCCTAGAGACTCAAGTATAAACACAGCCTATTTTGACCTATAGACTCAAATATAAACATGGCATGTCTGCCTATAGACTCAAGTATAAACACAGCCTATATTGACCTATAGACTCAAATATAAACATGGCATGTCTGCCTAGAGACTCAAGTATAAACACAGCCTATATTGACCTATAGACTCAAATATAAACATGGCATGTCTGCCTATAGACTCAAGTATAAACACAGCCTACATTGACCTATAGACTCAAATATAAACATGGCATGTCTGCCTAGAGACTCAAGTATAAACACAGCCTACATTGACCTATAGACTCAAATATAAACATGGCATGTCTGCCTAGAGACTCAAGTATAAACACAGCCTATATTGACCTATAGACTCAAATATAAACATGGCATGTCTGCCTATAGACTCAAGTATAAACACAGCCTACATTGACCTATAGACTCAAATATAAACATGGCATGTCTGCCTAGAGACTCAAGTATAAACACAGCCTATATTGACCTATAGACTCAAATATAAACATGGCATATCTGCCTAGAGACTCAAGTATAAACACAGCCTATATTGACCTATAGACTCAAATATAAACATGGCATGTCTGCCTATAGACTCAAGTATAAACACAGCCTACATTGACCTATAGACCATAAATATAAACATGGCATGTCTGCCTAGAGACTCAAGTATAAACACAGCCTACATTGACCTATAGACTCAAATATAAACATGGCATGTCTGCCTAGAGACTCAAGTATAAACACAGCCTATATTGACCTATAGACTCAAATATAAACATGACATGTCTGCCTAGAGACTCAAGTATAAACACAGCCTATATTGACCTATAGACTCAAATATAAACATGGCATGTCTGCCTACAGACTCAAGTATAAACACAGCCTACATTGACCTATAGACTCAAATATAAACATGGCATGTCTGCCTAGAGACTCAAGTATAAACAGTCTATATTGACCTATAGACTCAAATATAAACATGGCATGTTTGCCTATAGACTCAAGTATAAACACAGCCTATATTGACCTATAGACTCAAATATAAACATGACATGTCTGCCTAGAGACTCAAGTATAAACACAGCCTATATTGACCTATAGACTCAAATATAAACATGGCATGTCTGCCTACAGACTCAAGTATAAACACAGCCTACATTGACCTATAGACTAAAATATAAACATGGCATGTCTGCCTAGAGACTCAAGTATAAACACAGCCTACATTGACCTATAGACTCAAATATAAACATGGCATGTCTGCCTAGAGACTCAAGTATAAACACAGCCTATATTGACCTATAGACTCAAATATAAACATGACATGTCTGCCTAGAGACTCAAGTATAAACACAGCCTATATTGACCTATAGACTCAAATATAAACATGGCATGTCTGCCTACAGACTCAAGTATAAACACAGCCTACATTGACCTATAGACTCAAATATAAACATGGCATGTCTGCCTAGAGACTCAAGTATAAACAGTCTATATTGACCTATAGACTCAAATATAAACATGGCATGTTTGCCTATAGACTCAAGTATAAACACAGCCTATATTGACCTATAGACTCAAATATAAACATGGCATGTTTGCCTATAGACTCAAGTATAAACACAGCCTATATTGACCTATAGACTCAAATATAAACTTGGCATGTCTGCCTAGAGACTCAAGTATAAACACAGCCTACATTGACCTATAGACTTAAATATAAACATGGCAAGTCTGCCTAGAGACTCAAGTATAAACACAACCTATATTGACCTATAGACTCAAGTATAAACATGACCCATTTAACTATAGACTCAATTATAAACATGGCATGCAAAATTATCACAATCAGTCATTAATTCTTTATAAATATTTATACTGGGACTCATGCATGCAATTACAAGTAATCCATAATAATATATTAACTTTTGAAATCGTATTTATTTTTCTCATATGAATTTTTTAAAATTGTTTCTAAATCTTTGTTAGTCTTTCAGTCATTTTGCTGCACCTTCTATCTTTTTCTGCAGCACCCTATGAGGCACACTGGGAATCACTGTGTTAAACCAACCAACCAGCCAAAACCTTCACCACTTATAGAGAATTTTATCTTTGCTTAGAGATGGTTTTCAAAAACATGACATTTATCAGAACTTTATCATAAATATTTCTCTTTCACAGACATTCAGAGTCACTGACAATTTATGTACCATAATTACAATTTTTAATTCTATCCCCAAATGAATATCAAGCAGTAAAGGAATTCTTTAAAGCAGTGTTCCTAAAACTTTAAAAAATTTAAAAGACCATGTTTAAAACATAATCAGTTTGTAATAAGTGTTGTTTTCTACCTTTCCTGTTTGCTTTCTTTTCTTTTTTCCTTCTTTACTTTCATTCTTTCTTTCTATTCTTTTTCGTTCTTACATGTTTGCTTGCTTTCAATCATGCATGCATTTTTGCTTTCATTTTTTCTTTATTGTTTACATTCTTTCCTTTTTTCTTCCTTACTTTCATTCTTTCTTTCTTTTCTTTCAATCTTTCTTGCTTGCTTACTTTTTGCTTTTGTTTTTTCTTTCTTGTTTACTTTCTTTCTTTCGTACAAGTTTCTTTCCTTTTTTTCCCATACTTTCATTCTTTCTTTCTTTCTTTCTATTCTTTTTTGTTTTTACATGTTTGCTTGCTTTCTATCTTGCATTCATTTTTGCTTTCTGGTTTACTTTCTTTCTTTCGTACAAGTTTCTTTCCTTTTTTCTTCCTTACTTTCATTCTTTCTCTCTTAAAGAAAGCCAGTCAAAAAGAAAGCAAACACGAAAGAAATAAAAGCAAAGCAAAAAAGAAAGCAAGTAAGAAAGCTTGCTTTCTTTTTTGCTTTGCTTTTTTCTTTCTTGTTTGCTTTCTTTCTGACTAGCTTTCTTTATTTTATCCTTCATTACTCATTCTTTCTTTTTCTTTAATTTTTTTTAATCTAATGAAAGAAGCATGAAAGTAAAACAGAAAAAAATTATTTCTTGCTTTTATATTTTCTTTCTTGCCAGCTTTCTTTCTTCTTAGTTTTGTTTCTTCTTTCTTTCTTCTGAGTTTTGTTTCTTCTTTCTTTCTTCTGAGTTTTGTTTCTTCATTCTTTCTTCTTAGTTTTGTTTCTTCTTTCTTTCTTCTTAGTTTTGTTTCTTCATTCTTTCTTCTTAGTTTTGTTTCTTCTTTCTTTCTT
Organism: Acanthosepion esculentum; assembly: GCA_964036315.1. Taxonomy (NCBI): domain Eukaryota; kingdom Metazoa; phylum Mollusca; class Cephalopoda; order Sepiida; family Sepiidae; genus Acanthosepion; species Acanthosepion esculentum. The sequence goes on along the minus strand of OZ038507.1, from coordinate 3,492,747 downwards.
CTTAGTTTTATTTCTTCATTCTTTCTTCTTAGTTTTGTTTCTTCTTTCTTTCTTCTTAGTTTTGTTTCTTCATTCTTTCTTAGTTTTGTTTCTTCTTTCTTTCTTCTTAGTTTTGTTTCTTCTTTCTTTCTTCTGAGTTTTGTTTCTTCATTCTTTCTTCTTAGTTTTGTTTCTTCATTCTTTCTTCTTAGTTTTGTTTCTTCTTTCTTTCTTCTTAGTTTTGTTTCTTCATTCTTTCTTCTGAGTTTTGTTTCTTCATTCTTTCTTCTGAGTTTTGTTTCTTCATTCTTTCTTAGTTTTGTTTCTTAATTCTTTCTTCTTAGTTTTGTTTCTTCTTTCTTTCTTCTTAGTTTTGTTTCTTCATTCTTTCTTCTTAGTTTTGTTTCTTCATTCTTTCTTAGTTTTGTTTCTTAATTCTTTCTTCTTAGTTTTGTTCTTCATTCTTTCTTCTGAGTTTTGTTTCTTCTTTCTTTCTTCTGAGTTTTGTTTCTTCTTTCTTTCTTCTTAGTTTTGTTTCTTCATTCTTTCTTAGTTTTGTTTCTTCATTCTTTCTTCTTAGTTTTGTTTCTTCATTCTTTCTTCTGAGTTTTGTTTCTTCTTTCTTTCTTCTTAGTTTTGTTTCTTCTTTCTTTCTTCTTAGTTTTGTTTCTTCATTCTTTCTTAGTTTTGTTTCTTCATTCTTTCTTCTTAGTTTTGTTTCTTCTTTCTTTCTTCTTAGTTTTGTTTCTTCATTCTTTCTTAGTTTTGTTTCTTCATTCTTTCTTCTTAGTTTTGTTTCTTCTTTCTTTCTTCTTAGTTTTGTTTCTTCATTCTTTCTTAGTTTTGTTTCTTCATTCTTTCTTAGTTTTGTTTCTTCTTTCTTTCTTCTTAGTTTGGTTTCTTCATTCTTTCTTAGGTTTGTTTCTTCATTCTTTCTTCTTAGTTTTGTTTCTTAATTCTTTCTTCTTAGTTTTGTTTCTTCATTCTTTCTTCTTAGTTTTGTTTCTTCATTCTTTCTTCTTAGTTTTGTTTCTTCATTCTTTCTTAGTTTTGTTTCTTCTTTCTTTCTTCTTAGTTTTGTTTCTTCATTCTTTCTTCTTAGTTTTGTTTCTTCATTCTTTCTTCTGAGTTTTGTTTCTTCATTCTTTCTTCTCTGTTTTGTTTCTTCATTCTTTCTTCTTAGTCTTGTTTCTTCATTCTTTCTTCTTAGTTTTGTTTCTGCATTCTTTCTTAGTTTTGTTTCTTCATTCTTTCTTCTTAGTTTTGTTTCTTCATTCGTTCTTAGTTTTGTTTTTTCATTCTTTCTTCTTAGTTTTGTTTCTTCATTCTTTCTTCTTAGTTTTGTTTCTTCATTCTTTCTTAGTTTTGTTTCTTCATTCTTTCTTCTTAGTTTTGTTTCTTCATTCTTTCTTAGTTTTGTTTCTTCATTCTTCTTAGTTTTGTTTCTTCATTCTTTCTTCTTAGTTTTGTTTCTTCTTTCTTTCTTCTTAGTTTTGTTTCTTCATTCTTTCTTCTGAGTTTTGTTTCTTCATTCTTTCTTCTGAGTTTTGTTTCTTCATTCTTTCTTAGTTTTGTTTCTTAATTCTTTCTTCTTAGTTTTGTTTCTTCATTCTTTCTTCTTAGTTTTGTTTCTTCATTCTTTCTTAGTTTTGTTTCTTCTTTCTTTCTTCTTAGTTTTGTTTCTTCATTCTTTCTTAGTTTTGTTTCTTCATTCTTTCTTCTTAGTTTTGTTTCTTCATTCTTTCTTAGTTTTGTTTCTTCATTCATTCTTCATAGTTTTGTTTCTTCATTCTTTCTTCTTAGTTTTGTTTCTTCTTTCTTTCTTCTTAGTTTTGTTTCTTCATTCTTTCTTCTTAGTTTTGTTTCTTCTTTCTTTCTTCTTAGTTTTGTTTCTTCATTCTTTCTTAGTTTTGTTTCTTCATTCTTTCTTCTTAGTTTTGTTTCTTCTTTCTTTCTTCTTAGTTTTGTTTCTTCATTCTTTCTTCTTAGTTTTGTTTCTTCATTCTTTCTTCTTAGTTTTGTTTCTTCATTCTTTCTTCTCAGTTTTGTTTCTTCATTCTTTCTTCTGAGTTTTGTTTCTTCTTTCTTTCTTCTGAGTTTTGTTTCTTCATTCTTTCTTCTTAGTTTTGCTTCTTAATTCTTTCTTCTTAGTTTTGTTTCTTCATTCTTTCTTCTGAGTTTTGTTTCTTCTTTCTTTCTTCTGAGTTTTGTTACTTCTTTCTTTTTTCTTAGTTTTGTTTCTTCATTCTTTCTTAGTTTTGTTTCTTCATTCTTTCTTCTTAGTTTTGTTTCTTCATTCTTTCTTCTTAGTTTTGTTTCTTCATTCTTTCTTAGTTTTGTTTCTTCATTCTTCTTAGTTTTGTTTCTTCATTCTTTCTTCTTAGTTTTGTTTCTTCTTTCTTTCTTCTTAGTTTTGTTTCTTCATTCTTTCTTCTGAGTTTTGTTTCTTCATTCTTTCTTCTGAGTTTTGTTTCTTCATTCTTTCTTAGTTTTGTTTCTTAATTCTTTCTTCTTAGTTTTGTTTCTTCATTCTTTCTTCTGAGCTTTGTTTCTTCATTCTTTCTTCTGAGTTTTGTTTCTTCTTTCTTCTGAGTTTTGTTTCTTCATTCTTTCTTCTTAGTTTTGTTTCTTCATTCTTTCTTCTTAGTTTTGTTTCTTCATTCTTTCTTCTGAGTTTTGTTTCTTCTTTCTTTCTTCTGAGTTTTGTTTCTTCTTTCTTTCTTCTTAGTTTTGTTTCTTCATTCTTTCTTAGTTTTGTTTCTTAATTCTTTCTTCTTAGTTTTGTTTCTTCATTCTTTCTTAGTTTTGTTTCTTCATTCTTTCTTCTTAGTTTTGTTTCTTCATTCTTTCTTCTTAGTTTTGTTTCTTCATTCTTTCTTAGTTTTGTTTCTTCTTTCTTTCTTCTTAGTTTTGTTTCTTCATTCTTTCTTCTTAGTTTTGTTTCTTCTTTCTTTCTTCTTAGGTTTGTTTCTTCATTCTTTCTTCTTAGTTTTGTTTCTTCTTTCTTTCTTCTTAGTTTCGTTTCTTCATTCTTTCTTCTTAGTTTTGTTTCTTCATTCTTTCTTAGTTTTGTTTCTTCATTCTTTCTTCTTAGTTTTGTTTCTTCATTCTTTCTTCTGAGTTTTGTTTCTTCATTCTTTCTTCTTAGTTTTGTTTCTTCTTTCTTTCTTCTTAGTTTTGTTTCTTCATTCTTTCTTCTTAGTTTTGTTTCTTCATTCTTTCTTCTTAGTTTTGTTTCTTCATTCTTTCTTAGTTTTGTTTCTTCATTCTTTCTTCTTAGTTTTGTTTCTTCATTCTTTCTTAGTTTTGTTTCTTCATTCTTTCTCCTTAGTTTTGTTTCTTCATTCTTTCTTCTTAGTTTTGTTTCTTCTTTCTTCCTTCTACGTTTTGTTTCTTCATTCTTTCTTCTGAGTTTTGTTTCTTCATTCTTTCTTAGTTTTGTTTCTTCTTTCTTTCTTCTGAGTTTTGTTTCTTCTTTCTTTCTTCTGAGTTTTGTTTCTTCTTTCTTTCTTCTGAGTTTTGTTTCTTCTTTCTTTCTTCTTAGTTTTGTTTCTTCATTCTTTCTTAGTTTTGTTTCTTCATTCTTTCTTCTTAGTTTTGTTTCTTCATTCTTTCTTCTTAGTTTTGTTTCTTCATTCTTTCTTCTTAGTTTTGTTTCTTCATTCTTTCTTAGTTTTGTTTCTTCATTCTTTCTTCTTAGTTTTGTTTCTTCTTTCTTTCTTCTTAGTTTTGTTTCTTCATTCTTTCTTCTTAGTTTTGTTTCTTCTTTCTTCTTAGTTTTGTTTCTTCATTCTTTCTTCTTAGTTTTGTTTCTTCTTTCTTTCTTCTTAGTTTTGTTACTTCATTCTTTCTTCTTAGTTTTGTTTCTTCATTCTTTCTTCTTAGTTTTGTTTCTTCATTCTTTCTTCTTAGTTTTGTTTCTTCATTCTTTCTTCTTAGTTTTGTTTCTTCTTTCTTTCTTCTTAGTTTTGTTACTTCATTCTTACTTCTTAGTTTTGTTTCTTCATTCTTTCTTCTTAGTTTTGTTTCTTCTTTCTTCCTTCTTAGTTTTGTTTCTTCATTCTTTCTTCTTAGTTTTGTTTCTTCATTCTTTCTTCTTAGTTTTGTTTCTTCATTCTTTTTTCTGATTTTTTCTTTCTTCATTCTTTCTTAGTTTTGTTTCTTAATTCTTTCTTCTTAGTTTTGTTTCTTCATTCTTTCTTCTTAGTTTTGTTTCTTCATTCTTTCTTCTTAGTTTTGTTTCTTCATTCTGTCTTCTTAGTTTTGTTTCTTCATTCTTTCTTCTTAGTTTTGTTTCTTCATTCTTTCTTCTGAGTTTTGTTTCTTCATTCTTTCTTAGTTTTGTTTCTTAATTCTTTCTTAGTTTTGTTTCTTCATTCTTTCTTCTTAGTTTTGTTTCTTCATTCTTTCTTCTTAGTTTTGTTTCTACTTCTTTCTTAGATTTCTTTTTTCTCTTTTTTCCTTACTTTCATTCTCTTTTGCTTGCTATTTTTCTTTCTTTTGTCTTTTGTGCTTTCTATCTTTCTTGCTTGCTAGATTGTCCAGTATTCACTGACATATAGCAGGACTGATATCACATAACAGTTCACTGCTCTTTGTTTCTAATGAAATTTTTCTGTTTCTTAATACTTTACTTAGCTTTTGAAGGCAACTTTCACTATCCCAATGTGCCTTCAGATTGCAGTGTTGCACTTTCCACCCTCTATTTAAACACTTCCCAGATATTTAAATTGTTCTACTTGTTTGATTTCAGCAACTCCAATTAGTAATTTGCATGTTGGGCTGTTAAGTTTTCTATATTGAAAGTCAATTATTGAGTTAGTCAAGCATTCCTGAGAGGTGGATATCGTGTTAGATTGAGGAAGTACTTTTGAAATACTTCATATGTATATATTCTCTTGCATCTACCTGCCTTCTCAGAAAGACTGGGCCGTCATGCTCTAAAAGGAAAAATAAAGCAAATGGGAAAATATAAAAGTTACAATGTTTCGGCCGTTGTACATCCCAGCCTTCGTCAGGTGGTTTGAATGTCGAACTGAACCCTTTATTTCACTTGCTGGGGTAGACTGTTCTAGTTCCACATGCCATGTCTAATGGATGTCAGTAATCAGTTATCTCCTGTTAATTCCCCTCTCCAAGTTCTGCACAGCTTTAACCGGGTATTGAACTCACACTCTTTGGGATTTAATTAACGCCTTATGAATTTCTGGGAAATAAAGGGTTCAGTTCGACATACCAACCATCTGAAGAAGGCCGGAGCATACAACAGACGAAACGTTGTGATAAATATGGCAACAAAGATGAGGATGATAGTCTGAACAATGTAAATAGTGTACATAATACTTCATCTCAGAAATATAGACATTAACATTTGTCTATATTTCTGTGATGAGGTATTGTAACTATTTAGACTATTTACATTATGCAGACTGTTATCCTCATCTTTATTGTCATATTCACAGCAGTTTTATCCTTTATATTTCTTGCCACAGCTGCATGGGATAGCATATACACAGTTCTTAATCATGTTCTCCTCTATGGGAGGTTTTACTCAAAAGAGGTCTCTGCAAAGTGTTGAACCATTTTTGAAGGTCGTCCTGATGTTATATGAACCACAGATCTTTTAAAGACGAGGTTAATGGTCCGAGTAGTGTAATATGAAAACAGTAAGCCTGTCAGTTTATAGTTTTCATTTTCAGCCTTACTACTTTTCCTTTTGACTGCTATTTTTTTCCATTTTTTCTTGCTTTCTCTTGTAACCTAGAAAAGGTTACTGAATAAGGAATAACCAAAAATGGAGTTTGGAAATGAAATGGTAATCTTTATAACATCAGCAAAAAACTATACTCTTCAGTGGCATGAAGTAGGTAAACCACTGCTATTGGTGGACTACTTAGATAACCTATTACCCCCACGTACAATAGTGTCCAACGTATTTATGAAGATTGGGACATACCCATTAGTGTTCATTGGTATTGTATATAACACTTTCTTACCCACGATATTGCGTTTTACAATCCTATTCTCATTTGAAAATAAACTGATAGTTAACAGCAAAATTATCCAAAACATGGAACAGCATAATTATCCATCCCACAAAATGTTTAATATCTGAAAAACCACTAAACTAGTTCAGTTTCTTTTTTCCAGGTTTTCAGATAAGACATTTAGCCATCTTGATACCATTTTTCATAAAAGTCGCTGAAAAAACCGTTTGAGTTATTCAGCTAGAAAGAGAACAGGTTAAAATCACTTTGTGTCAGCCCCACAATGTCTTCCCAACTGAGCAATGGCAATTGCCTTCAGTAATGGTACCAACATTCATACTCTGGCTTCCATCTTTAAAGTTCATTCAAGAACCATCAAGA
>OZ038507.1:3376400-3478900 GCA_964036315.1 Acanthosepion esculentum | reverse complement strand
TATATCTACATACTGAGTTCAAATTCCAGTCAAATCCATTACATTCACTTACATGCTAATATCCTCTTCTTCTCCCCTCCCCCAAGCTATGGGTAAATAGCAGGACAGACCAGGTTCGATAGCCTTGGATGACAACTGGTCTACTGCAGAAAGAAATGGTAACCTATTGCGAGAAACAATCTGCCTTGTCAGTCATGTATCAAAAGATACATAATTGCCTAAGCATGTATCACATATGGCACATAACTGACTGGCATTTATATACATTACAAATTAAATGTAGATAACTGACTATTAAAAGATGAAAAATTTTTGTGGATTTTGACATCCTTCTGGGGTCTTTTCAGATCTGTGAATTTGTTTTGCTCAAGTTAAGTCTTGAATAAAACACGGAATATAAAATTCTCTATTTTTTATCCATAGCGTTGAATGTTTTAAAATTATTCAATTATTTAACAAGAAAAACCTTAGAAAAGTTGATGTTAAAAATTGGCACAAAACATTGTCAGTTTATTTAAGATGGAGTGATTTATATTGTGGCATGTCTCTAACTTGTATTTCAATACATTGCATTTATTTTCAATTTTTCTAGTTGAATTGTTCACCTATATTGAATATGATTGATTATTGTACGTAATTAGGTTACAATAAAATTTGTATTTTTTATGAATACTGTCTTATGAAAATGGAGATGTAGTAGAGTGGGGGGGGGGCCTCATATCATAGATTGGGGGAGGCATGAGACCCTTGCACCAGCAGTGGTAGTAAGATAAATATATATATATATATATTTATGATGTGAGTTTGTTAGCTCTATTACTTATATTGGGCACTTTCCAATAAGTACCGCGCATATATAATATATAAATAATATATATAAAAATATATATATATATATTTATATAATATATAAATAATATATATAAAAATTGCACATATATATATTTATATACATGCACATTATATATATATATATTTAAAGACATTCATGGAAGATTGAAGTTTATGACAGTTCCGTATAGGATACAGGTTCGAATCCTATCGGAGGACTAATATTTTCTATGAAAATTTCTCGTACATTCAGGCCGGTAAATGTTATTTAATACTGTTTATTATAAACAGAGCATTTACTTAAATACTTGTATATATAAAAAGAATGTTAAACATAAAAATGTCTTTAAATAATTGTCGAACTTTGTCCATTTCATAAAATATATATATATATATATATATATATATATATATATATATATATAATGTATGTATTAAGGAATATGCAAAATACCTTACATTGATTGCACAACTCTGAGTTTCATCCAAGCAATGTAAGCTATTTTGTATATTTGTTAATATATATCAAATAGCTCTATTATTTAACATTGAGCACTGTTTTTTCTTACACTATAGAGTATTTATATGCATGTGTATACAACTGCTCACTTGTACATCTACCTATATTTACCCATTCAGTTATATATATATATATATATATATATATATATATATATATATATATATATACTTTATTTTAGGACATTACATCGAAAAACATGTCAAAATCACAACACAATTGCAGTCATGTTTCAATGCATATCAACACATCTCATCAGACAATTGTAAATTACTGGCGAGTGAATGATTTGCTTTAAAATCTGAATAGATCATTCACTCGCCAGTAATTTACAATCACCTGATGAGACATGTGACTACAATTGTGTAATGATTTTGACATGTTTTTTGATGTAATATCCTAAAATAAAGAATATTGCTCTACTTTGTATTGAGCCTGCTTTTAAATTAAATGTTGCAAATGATAGAATTGTACTCTATTCATTCTCATCATACCAGGATATATATATATATATATATATATATATATATATAATAAATTAACTGATTTAAAACAAGGTTTCTTCGCTACACAGGAATTACCATGTTTCAAAAACCAAAGCTAAAAACTCCAAATTTAATTATATAATTAAATTAAAAGCATTAGTTCTGTTTTATTTTCAAGCGAATTTTGGAATAAATTATTTATAAATTTATTGAAATTTAAACGCACATGCAATCCATAATTTTTTGTTTCCAAGGATACAGAGAAATCCAATCATTTAGACAGGGGCGGTAGCATGTTCATTTTTATTAACTATTATTGTATCAATTATGAGTTATATTCGAAAAAGAGGGTAAGTCTAGGAAGGGTCGTGGTGCTTTTTTCAATGAATTCTGACAGCCGTTCAACGCATGTCTGTTTTTTTTATCAACGACAAAAAGTTATATCAATTTATTTTGTTTCCAATGTGAGGTTATTTTATTATATTTTATCCTTTACTGAAACACTCTGAAACAAGTCCATACCTTCGTACATTCTTCCCATTTTGTTTATCATACATCACTAGGCATTCTTTATAAAGGACTTAGTAGGTTGGGTTCACCAATATAATGACCTCTTTTTCTTTTAATATTTTCAGGATTTATTCTTCAATTGTGAATGAAAGAAACGGATATGACCAAGACTGATTTCTATTGTTCAAAATCACATTAGCTTGACCAGTGCTTGCCAAAGTCAGCAGTTAGTATCACAGTTTGTTTGCTTTTTTCTTATCACTGCTTGTGCGGTAAGATCACTGTGGTTTTTCTTCTCCATCACCCCACCTGACACAACATTTTGTCAATTGCAAAGATATGTTCAAGGCACCGGTTCTAGAGTGATCTCAGAATCAGAAAGCATTTCTTGTAAAGCATGTATTCAACATTGAGCACAATCCCAAAATACTCTTATGACCCTTTGCCAAACTAAATTAGGCCTAATATACCTGGGTGGGAAATAAATGGTAGGATCATAGTAAATGGGAGGGAGGGAATAATTAAAAAACATAATAAATGGGGATTTGCCATAATCTATATTTGTAAGCCATATTTTCTATTTGTTACTTGTGTAGATTATCATTTGCTCATTTTGAATATTGTTATGTTTATAGTGGAAGAGATGAGCTATAAATCTCCCCCCCCCTCTCTCTCTCTATATATATATATAATACATACAATAGTTGATAAATGAATGAAAAAAATGTGAAAAACCTTTCTATTATGTACTTTGTTCTTTTAAATGACTTCTAAAGTAGCCCATTTGTAAGTTGAAATGTATAACAGTGAAGATTTTTTTCAGAAGTCCTTTCAAAGGATTAAATTGGCACTAAAGCCACAAAGGTAGATATAAGTCCAATTTGCATTAGAGTCTAAAAGTAGACATAGGTCTGATTTGTACTTGAGTCAAAAATGTTGACAGATGTCCAATTTACACTAAAATCAAAAAGTAAACATGTTGGATTTGCCCTTAATCTGAAAAGTCAGATATAAGTTTGATTTGCACTAGAGCTATTAAGCACTGATTAGCACTAAAATCCAAAAGGTAAACATAGGTTGAATTAGGGACTAGAGTCAAAAACTGTAACCATAGCTCCGATTTATATGAGAATCAAAAATGTAAAATTAATTCTGATTTGCAGTAGATTGAAAATTGATATGTAGTAGAGTTGGGGCACAAGACTCTTGCACCAACCCTGAATGTGAAAATTCACAGATTCATATTTTGTACAATTTTAGGAAAATATCAGAATTATTTTTGAGTTTGGCTCAACTCTCTATTGCTTGCTCATTCATTCTTTTGTTGTGCATGGATATGAAACATTGACTTTATTTAAAAAGTGAATGAAACATATGACAACATAAATATAGGAAAAGTTCAAATAAAACACAAAAGTCTTTGTATAAAAATACTTGCATGTATATATATATATATATATATATATATATATATATATATATATATATATATATATATATATATTTGAAATTCTTAATACAAAATTAGCATGTATCTACTTTCAAAAGACTATGTACCAAAAACAGTATGGAATTTTGTACTTATCTGTTTAGTTTGTCACAAGCCTGAAATGCATACATCTTGATACCTTAACTTCTAGGAGCAAAAGAGAGAGATTGACGTTCCCACCTAATGATGTCTCGTGTGGGTCTCATCGGTTTTCTGTTCTTGTGAATATTTATAATCAATTTTTATTATTTTTGTTTGTTCAAGAGGAGATAACTTTTTGTCTCTTGCAACACTCTTTAAGAGTTGTTTCCAGAAAATGAATAATCTTTCTTTACTTTGATGAAACTCATGGCTGAATATAAATTACACATATGAAGCTGTAAAAATGTGCAGCAAAAGAATTAATGGCAAAGAGCATGTGTTGTTGAACATCAGTAGAAAAACAGATTTTTATCAAGTAAATGTTTTTAGTTATGGGAAAAAGTAAAGGCAGAAAATCAAGAAGTTGATTTGTATAACAAAAAAATGCGTTTTTATTGGAAATAGTTGAACATGTGCCACTAACAACAATGAACATTCTTATCATATATTCATATTCGTTCTTCTGGAGATGATTAGCCACCAGATTGTTTACTGCCCTCAACAAAAGGGAGTTATCATCTTCAGCAGCACCAGGGTCTCGTTTCTTGAGAATATTTCCACCTGGAGCAGATTCATAGAGCTCTTCAACTAAGAAGTACAGTATCTGAGTTTGGTAAAAAAATATATTAACAAGAAAGGTGAGATGATGGAAAGAGGATTATCAACGAGAAAAACAGGATCAGAAAACCACTGAATTTTGGCCAACAGTTCATATTTAATATTTTATCCTTCTGCCTTTAGGAAAAAACAATTCAGACTCTCGTCATACCCTGTCCTATCGCTAGTCATCTCAACAATTAATTCTCAGTCTAATTGGAGCATTTTACCTGCTTCTCAGTACTATTTCCTATATGGAGAAGAGACAGGACCCTGGACAAAACTGCCACTAGCCAATCAATGAGATATTGACATAGTAGTCCATCAAGTGTCCTCCATCAGAATAACCCTCAGTATCTTGTCTTGTCACTAGTCATCTTTAATAATAAGAAGAAAGAGTTAACAGCCAAGTCAACACAACAACCTCTTCTCATCACAGGATGCATGGAGAGGACATGTAACCATTGAGGACCCCTCTTGCCCATATAAATACTATTTAAGGGAGACTATACTAGTCCAACAAAACCAAACAATAACCTTCTCAGTATTTGTTTTATCACCAGTCATCTTTAATATAATAGTTAACAGTCAAGTCAATGCAATAACCTCTTCTCATCACAGAATGCATAGAGAGGACATGTGACCATTGAGGACACCTCTTACCCACATTAAGTACCATTAAGGAATAATGTTTTGACTTTTGACCGTTACCATCTGTCTGTTCATTTTGTGTCATCTATTCATACAAATTCATTAAGTAGTTGATCATGGCTCTCCATATCTTCCTGTCTTTGGCTGCTCAAAGTAACTTTTGACCCTTTACTATCAGTCTTTGTTCATCTTGTGTCATTCATTCACACAAACTCAAGTACTTTTCTTGCCATTACCCTCTTCTTTTGCCTTCTGTATACTCTGTGAGTGTTAAATTCTCTAAGACCTCTTTCCTCATTATGTATTCCAGATATGTTAACTTTCTCTTTCTGATTCTAAATATCAGTTTACTTGCAGTTCTTGTCTTACTTAAAACTTCCTCATTGCTCACATGATCTGTCTTTGAGATTCTCAACATTCATCAGCAAAACTACATCTTTGTTGGTTCAAGTTTCTTCTGTCCAGCATATTCTGCCATATAGGACATTAGATGTTACATAGCAGTCTAACACTCTTTTCTTTGTTTCTAGGAATAGTTTCTTTTTTTAATTCTTTGCTTAGTTTCATTTCTGGAGGGCATCTTTTGCAAGATCTCTTGTTTCATGTTTAGGATTGGGTTTCTGGTTCCTTCTAAAGTCTGCTTCAACTCTATACTTCTAACATCTCCACTTAAACTCTGAAATTTTATTTCCTATTATTTACTTCTTTCCCCCTCAATAGAAGTAAGATAGATTTACCTAGTGTCTAGTTCACACTTCTCTTCAATCTTTTGAACAATAATAGAAGCTTACCCTTGTTTCCTGATTAGAATTGGATTTCTGGTTCCTTAAGTCTTTTTCTTCCCTTTCACTTCCAGTAGTCCATTACATCTTAGTAGCATCATTGCTTAGCTTGGGATGAATTTAAAAAAAAATACAATGATATGAGAGGGTGCTGAAAAGTTCATGACCTGACTTACTTCCCAAATTCTGATCAAGCAACATATTTTTTAAAGGTTTTCTTAGTTGGACATGGTTAGGGCATCAGTGACTAAACCGGTTCCCTGACTGAATTTTCCTGGAGAGGGGTGTGGTTAGACACCCAGCAGGATTAAAACCAATGCCTTGCAGAGCCAACATCCATCTAGCAGAGACTGAGCTCCAACGCTATGTATGCCGCTATGTATGCCGCCAGTGCGGTGATGACATGGCATCACTGTGCAGAGGAAAACCAAAGCCAACAGCTATGTCAAGGGAACTAGTCAGTTGCTCAGCTGTGCAGCAACCCCCACAACCACACCTGGTCATGGGACTAATGATGATCATCATCATTGGACCTTGAAATTATAAGCATCTTTTCATATACCTGGTGTAACAGCATAATTGTCCATCCCACAAAATATTTAATATCTAAAAAATTACTAAACTAATTTAGTTTCTTTTTTCCAGGTTTTTGGGTAAGACGCCTAGCCATCTTGACACCATTTTTCGTAAGAATCACTGAAAATCCCTTCAAGTTATTACACTAAAAAAGAGCAGGTGAATATTGTTTTGTGTGATTCATACTCTGGCTTCTATTTTTAAAGTCCATTCAGGAACCATCAAGAGAATTGTGAATAAGTTTTAAAAAAGAGGAAAACTGGATCAGGAGGTCATAACAGGATGAGGGATCATCAGTTTAACTTGGACCTAAATAGATCAATTAGAAAAGATCCAACTCAACTCATAAGACGTTTGGCACGTAAGAGAGGTGTTTCACATATTACAATCCAAAGAACAGTGAAAAAAGACTTGAGAAGCACCTTGTAACTCCAGAACAGAAAGTTAGAAGGTTAGAGAGGGAGAAGATCATCTTGAATACGTTGGAAAATGATCCTGGAATAATATATATATATATATTTGAATTTTATTTTAATACTTCATGTGCTTCCAATCGTTGCTATGATTAATTAATGATGAATGTCATTTTCTTTTATGATCAATTTCATCATGATACTTCTGTTAAGCTTAGAGAGTACTTATAAAATTCTTATTGCTCAAAGTAGAGTCCAGTAGTGTTATAAAAACCTTGCAGAATTCCAGTAAAATATCTTTAATCATTTCTAAGATACAACGGTTCAGAGCTTAATCTAACAATTGAACAATTTTGCTGTTACACCAAGTATGGTAACACTTCAAAGTCTGATAGTATCAGAAAAAACAATGATGTTTGTATTTTGATACCGACAGCATTCTCTCTTCATTTAACAACATTGCTGTTTAGTGACAACCAGACTTACGATCAATGAAAAAATCTCATAAAATAGATAAATAAATCCAACCATTTGGCATTGGACATGGTATGAAAACTTTGATTGCAATTGTGTTTTTTTTAATTGATTTCACTTCACGCAAGGCAGCACGGCCACTAAAACAAAAAGAGGTTACTGGGTGTGGAAAAATTAGGAACAGAAACATTACTAATGAGCAGGAAGAGGAAAGAGTAATCAGGAGGACAGTAGATAGCAATTGACATTGCATTTAAATTTTTGCAAATTAAAGTTGGCTGGAAAGAAGTTCCGCAAGCGAGAAGTGTGAGAAAAAAAAAACTGTTAGCATAGAACTTACGGCTACATCTAGCCAGCTCAACTGTAAATTGATGAGATCTTGACACCAGTCTAGTACTGCACTTAAATTAAAAATGTCTAGGTACCATAGTGAAGAGCTCATATGAACAATTACTATGAAAGTGTTTTCTATTTCTTCAAAGTTAATAAAAATTGTGGATTATCCTCACATAGCTTTACCAGTTTCAACAAGACATCACTAGAGGGTGTTGTAAGCACCTATAAAAAAAACAGGACACTTCTTGTCTTTCTCTCTTTTCCTTCATGGCAACACTACTGGAGACCTTATTCCTAAGCATGGGGATATCTTTCCCCTTAGTGACTAAACTTTCACACACACATGTTCATCATTCACCAACATAATTCCTAATTTTTAATATCTTCTTTCTTTTGCATGCCTACTGTGTATTTCCTCTCTTTTTACTTAGTTATATAAAAACAAAAACATAAAATATCTCCTTCTTGCAATTGTCTTCCATTTCCTTAGGCCTGTAATTTATATGTGCAGAATATTGTTACCAATGGCTTTAGTCTAACTAAATTTTAGTCTACTGCTGACAAGCTTTTTTCCCTGGTGCCCAGACTATGTGTGTTTAAGCGTGCTACTAGATTGGCATCTAGGTCCCACTCTTTTGCTATTGAAATAGTTAATGCAACCATCACTTCTACTCCAACAGTTTATTTTTGCGCACTTCCCACCTGTGAAACTCCCTTCCTTCAGTCAGTTATGTGCCATGTGTGATACACACTTAGGCAATCATGTATCTTTTGATACATGACTGACAAGGCAGATTTTTTCCCATGGTAGGTTGCTCTATCTTTGTGCTGTAGACCAGTTGCCAGCCAAGGCTATAGAACCCAGTCTGTCCTGTATTTACCCATAGCTGGGGGAGAAGAAGAGGATTCATACTTTTTCCAAGGGTATTAGCATGTAAGTGAATGTAATGGATCTGACTGGAATTTGAACTTTACTCTCTGATTTCTCAATCCGAGACGCTATACATTACTCCACAGTTTCTTTGCTTCCCTGATAACTACAATTTTCAAGAATTTACATATAATATCAATCGCCATCTTCTATCTTCTTGAACCCTGTTCAGCTTTTATCTTTTGCTCAGTCCCCACTATAACTCATTTTTTCTAACTCCTTCACTCTCTATAACCCCCTGTGTACTAGTGGCATTCCTGCCTTGCTTGGGGTGAAATGATTAAAAAAAAAATTGAACAAAAATAAATTGAATTAGTGCTTGCAACAGTTTGGTGACCATATCGTGACTTCACCATGTGCATATTGCAACATTTTGGTGCCTCCAATGTGCATACCGCAACATTTTGACACCTACAATGTGCAGACTACAACAAAATCTGTTTGCACAGGTGATTGGAATTTCGAACCGAAACCTTTATTCCATTCACCGGGGAAGATTATTCTATTTCCATGTGCCATGCCTCTTCTGGATGTCTAAGTTATCACCCTTTGATTCAACACTCCAAGTTTTTGTTCACTGCAGTAGCCAGGTATTGAACTGACAACTCACTGGGACTTGACCCAAAATGGATAAAAGTGTTGATTGGATCCAGTGACTTGACCCAATTAGTTGTGATTTCAATACCTGCCTAGTGCAGTGGTAAACAGATACTTGGAGAGTTATTGAAGGGAGATAACTGAGACATCCGGAAGAGGCATAACACATGGAGCAAGAACAATCTACCAAAGTGGACAAAATAAAGGGTTCAATTCCAAATTCCAATCACCTGATGAAGGTCAAAGTGTACAACAGCCAAAATGTTGTGAATATGGCAACAAAGAAAAGGACAATATTCCAAAAATGTAAATAGTGTAAGTAATTACAATACCTCATCTTAGAAATATAGACAGTAAGGAGTCTGTATATGTTTTATCATGACATGTTTATCATTTGAAGTCATTTAATTATTTTTATTCAGATTATAGATGCATAATATGAAAACAAGAAAACTAAGGTCCTTGCACAACCAGCCCCAAATACCATCTAACCAAATTTTGATATTATCATCTCTGATACACCTCTTGAACAAGTAAAGCATTTTCATATCTTGACAACCTTTTATCAAACAAGTGCACCTCAGAAAAGTATGTGGAACACAGAATTAGAGCTGCACATGTGGCATTTGGTAAGATAATCGAACACATCTTCAACAGCAAAGATCTGAACTTAACAAAAATTTTGATCTATAATTCTGTTGTCATTTTACCTTTGCTCTATTGCTGTGAAATCTGGACTCTATATTGTCACAAAATCCAAAAACTTAAAATGCTTTCACCAGCAAAATTTTTGTTCAGTCTTGAACATCAATTGGGAATGCTATGTGACCAATGACAAAGTCCTGGAAAGAGCCAACAGTCAAAGCATTGACTGGTTGATCATGAAACCCTCTTCAATGGTCAGAACATGTAGCAAGAATGGAAGAGTCAAAATTTCCATGGCAGGTCTTATTCAGCAAGCTCACTTCAGAGAAAAGACCACACTGTTTTCCTCTTCAACGATACAAGGATCAACTCAAAACAACACTGAAAGCCACTAAACTTGAGCCTAAATTGTTTGAAACTCAAGCCTGAGACTGTACCAACTGGTGGTGTCCCATCAGGACCAAAAAATTTGAAGCACCAGAGGACAATAGGAAAAAGTCAAATGACAAGAGAGAAAGTCTCAAAAAAAATACAATCAACCACATCCTCCACCAACATGCAGTCAATACCACCGGCGCTTCCATGCAAGAATTGGTCTACTTAGTCATCATGACCATAAAGGAAACGATCATCAAAGAAGAAAATGAGATAAATCTAACAATTTAAGTTTAATAATGGGTCCTCACCATTCTGTTACGCAGCAGCAGTAATAATAAGGTAACAAAAAGACAATGCTCCATCATCATTAATTTTATTTTTAATAATTATATTTTTATTTTATACAACAATATATCTGTATCATATATATCTGTATTCACGATGTGCAGGCATGACTTTGAAATTTTCTTATTGATGCCTACCACTATTCCATTTTCTTTTATTTAGCTTTAGTTATTAACAAGCTAAATATTGTTATATACTTAGAGATTCTTGATAAAAACCAAAGAAAAATCAGCAATATTATTAGTCTTGACCTTGCATCTCAGCTTTAGTCACTTTCCCACCACCGTAAAGTTGCTTCCCTCTGCCTTTTTTATAAATATTTTCATAGTAATTGTTTGGATGAACTCTCCACTATGGTACCTAGACTTTATAAATTTTAGTGCAGCACGAAATTGGCAACATGGTTTCATCAATTTACAGTTGAATTGGCGGCTCGATGTAACCGTAAGTTCTATGCTAACAGTTTCTTTTTTTGCACTTCTCACTTGTAGAACTCTCTTTTGGGTCCACACTTTCTAATCAAATTTGGTCATCAAAAATTAAAAGGCAATGTCAATCAGTATCTTCTGTCTTCTTCTTTAATCTTCTTCTATTGTTCTCCCTCCTTAATAATATTTCCCTTTTTCTTATCCTTTCACACTCAGTAACACCTTGTATCTTAGTGGCTTTACTGCCTTGCTTGGGGTGAAATGATTAAAAAAAAAGATTCTGGTGGTGATCAGGGTGTGAGATTTTCATTAAATAGTAAATTTTTCTTTCTTTCATCTTTTTAGGAAGTTTTGGCATTCAGTCAGAATGTAGTTATATCTGTTTTTTGTACTTTCTGTCTTAAGCAAGGTTTATCATCCAGAGAGAGTTGAGAAGTGTTTATCTGCCTGTAGGATTTCTTGGCATAGAGTTTCAATCAATGTTTGCCTTTTTTTATGTCGCTGTCACAAGTGAGGTGTAGATGGCATTTCGCTCCTAGATTTTAAGAAACTCCTTTTGCGGTTTTGTAAGTTAGTCACAGGAAAGATTAACAACAGAATCAAAGGAATTTGGAAAATTCGGACTGATTCTTTTTTTAATTTAAAAGGTATAGCCAACCCTTATATATAGCTACAAACCATTCCACACATGACGTATATTTAAAAGTGAAATGTAGCCTGCCTAAAAATGTCAAAATGAAGATAATAAAAATGTTCCCTGTGACACTGAGAAAATTAACATTATCTTATAATGGCGATATCTTATAACAGAACTGTTTGAAAGTCCCCAAAGAAAAACATTATTGATTTTGAACAGTTTTTCTATAATTTTTATCCAGATATATGACAATTTATATGGAAACAGGAAAAATATAATGAAAAAATTAAAGGAACAAATCTTGTTGTTTAATTTGCATACAAATTTTTGATGATACTTAATGTTTAAAATGAATTTTAAAAAATGAAAAAATCTTTCTTAAAGCTTTTATATTAGTTTTAATTTCAAGCTAATAGATTAAATTTAATATTTCCAATAATCAAAATACTTTGCTGTATTTCAAAAAGTAAATTAAATTGACTGGAAGGAGATTTTTTTTTTTTTAGTTGTCTTTCATCATAATGAAATTCTCTTTATTAAAAAATCTTACAAAAATAAAATATACTTTTCTGAAACTTTATTTGAGGAATATTAGCTGATTTAAAGTATAATTAATCTGATTTGAAAAAAAAAAATTATTTACTTTAAGTTTAAAATGTCGCAGAAATGCATTTTTTAACTTGACCGGAGTTGTGTTTCTAACCGACAGTAGCTTGGTTGATGTGTTTGGCATGGTGATGATGACAGGTCTAATGTTATTTCTATGGAGATTTTATCTGTCAAACATAATTGAAGAATATGACGTAAGCGCCTTTTTTATATAATTTTTAAGTACACAGCCATTTTAAAAATTTAGGAAAATATTCAACATAATCTAATGTTTTATTGAATTTTAGAAATGTTGGCTTTAAATTTACTATAGTTATCACTCTTATTTTCTGATAATATCATGTATGGCTGTGGTTGCTTGTACTTACAAAAAATCAGCACAAAAAAAATTAAAAATTCTTTTAAAAATATTGGTGTTTGATGATTTGTTTTAAGTTTTCCATTTATGATTAGTAAATATAGTTTTCACTTAATAATAATAATATCATAAAAAAGGCTGAAATTAATACAGAATTTTAAAAGATTTAAAACTTAATAAATTTTTGCAAGAATTTCCAAAACAATGTGTTTTTAATGCCAAAAGATGCTAAAAATCCATAGAGCAATCATTGTCTCACTCGATGAAGCAAGAAAAACAAGATTTTTAACTCGAATTTTGAACATGCTAGAAAGGATTAAAAAATTTAATAAAAATAATCAAAAATACTTTGTTTTTTCCTCTTAATGATAACATAAATATTTTGATGATAAACCTTTGTTTTTATCAAGTTTGGGGCCTTTTTTCATCATGGTATGATCTTTTTTAGTGTGTGTGTGTATATATATATATATATATATATATGTGTGTGTGTATGTATGTATGTGTGTGTGTGTGTCACTTAGTTAATTGATGCTATATTCAGCACCCCAATTCCAGAGTTTCATAAATTAACCTTTTTATGTTTGGTCCACTTATCAGGAGGTTTATATATATATATATATATATATATATATATATATATAGACATTTAATTTGTTTTTACAAAATATGATCTTTGTTTTATATATATATATATATATATATATATATATATAGATGATAGGATAAAGTACAAATAGGAGATGTTTATCAATCTAACATGTTTCACTTTCATTAAAGCTTCATCAGAGAATGAGATATGTTGAAAAAGATTTGGGAACATTTGTTTTAGATAAACATGCATTAAATTTTTTAAGAATAGATTCACTAAAGACTGGTTTTGATGTGTGTTTATAGTTGGTATAATATTTATTACTACTCCCTTGAAGTACTTTTGGCATAAAAAATTATGTTCTTTTTTAATTAGGTTGACATTTGTAAAATCAAAGTAAATAAAAACATATAAATTAAGTTACCTCCTTTACATATTCTTAACAGTTAATGTTTAAATTGACTCTAACAAAGTGTGTTTCATGCACATTTACAAAAAAATTCACAACTATCAATTACATTAATTTTTTTTGTATTAGCAATTTAGCCTTGAAGATGATCTTGGATGAGAGTGAAAGTACTTGGGGAAAATAAAAGAAATAACCAAAACTACAGTGTCTTTCTTAATCAGTTTCATAACAGCACTAAGAAATTGATCTGAGAATTTGAGAGGATTAAAATAAAAATTGACATAAAATGTCTAGATTATTCAACCAAACATGCTTGAATAAAGATATGCTGCCTAAATTCACACAAACACACACACATATATATAAGGTATATTTAGGCAGCAAGTATTCATGCAAACAAGTCTGATTAAAAAAAAATGACAAGGTCTATCTAGTTTAATTTTTCATTGAATTTTTCCAATTTTTGAGTAAGGTGTTGCATATTGGAATTGAAATTGTGGATAAACTGTCCAAAGTCCAAGTTGTTGATTTGTTCAAGTATTTTCAACCATCTCAGTCAATTTGAAGAACCAATGTGGGGTCTCTGTGGTAGACAGAATTCCTTTGTCTACATTCTGGTATTTATTGGAAAGCTGAAAGTTTGAAATGGTCTTCAGTGACGTAATGGGTAACAGTTATTGTGACGGAGTCTGCACCAAAAATAACATGATACTTTTTTTTTGTATATATGCACAAAACTCTAGAAGCTATTATTATACAAAATAAACAACCCACATTAAATAAATTGTAATTTGTCACAGGAGAGATTATCTTGAAGTGCATATATTTAATGTGCGCATATATATATATATATATATATATATATATATATATATATATATATATATACAAAATAAATTGCAGATTATTTGCTGGATTTTATCTCAAATCTCTTACTATAAAGCAGGAGCACCAGACCATATGTGGCAGCAATATTTAAAGCAAGAATGAATGGTAGACTTATAAATATGCAAGATAGACTATGTTGAGTAGAATTGTCTAGCATGGCACAGTGAACCAAGTTTGTCTTATATTCCAAAAAAATATGCTAATTTTTAAACAAATAAATTAAAAAAATTACTTTAAAAAAATTACTTTTTATTTTTAAAAAGCCTTTTTTAATCATTCTAAAAATATTTTTAAAATAATTAAGAAAAGGCTTTTTCAAATAAAAACTATTTTAAAATATATTTTTAAAATTAATTTAGTACTTTTCATTTTCATATTATTTTTAAGTGATTAATGACATTTGTAATATCATATTTTAAAATAATTTTATAGTTTTATATTTTAAAAAAATTTGCTAATTTTTAAACAAATAAATTTAAAAAATTACTGTAAAATAATTTTATAGTTTTAATACTCTTAAAGTAATTTTCAAAAATAATCATTTGAAAGAAATATTTTTAAAAATTTGGAGTAAGTTAAAATAATTCAAATAATTTTTCAAAGTATTTTTAAATGATAATTTTTTTCAGTAAATTTGTCATAGTTTAAGTTAATTTTTCAAGTAATTTTTGGAAATAATTACAAAAAAGGATTTTTTGCAATTATTTTAAAGTTTTAAAGTAATTTCCTGATAGATGTTTTAAAAATAATTTTAAAGGTAATTCTTCAATAAACCTTTTAATAATTTTCTTAGCAATATCTGATTCTTAAATAATTAAATTTATTTTTAGTAATGTTTTAACACCAGTTTTAAATTAACTTTTTTTAAGTATCTTTTTTAAATGCCTCGCTGGTATGCTTGGCCATTTTATGCTCCAGCCTTCTTCAGATATATGCCGTTATGACAAGTAACATTCTTGAACCAAACCCGTTATTCAATCCATATATTTTTATTCTGCTTTTGCTCCTTAAAGAAAATTTTATCATCAATTTTATTCACCTTTCTGTCACTTGTCTGCTTCTACCACTAAACCACTGTGATTTTAAGCACTACCAGACCCAGGGATTGAACACACAACTGCCAGGAAATCAAATAGGTTTAATCAACGCTTTAATAATCCATTAATCCATGACACATAATCTAGTAGATTATTGTTTTGGTTAGTCCTGAGTCTGGTAGTATAAGATATGTTTAAAAGGAGTATTTTCAACCAATGGCTGTTGGTTTGAGTCAATTCAAAAACATTGAATTTTGTGTCTTCTGAAAACATAAATTTGCAACAGGTTGTCAGTCAGTCAA
Organism: Acanthosepion esculentum; assembly: GCA_964036315.1. Taxonomy (NCBI): domain Eukaryota; kingdom Metazoa; phylum Mollusca; class Cephalopoda; order Sepiida; family Sepiidae; genus Acanthosepion; species Acanthosepion esculentum. The sequence goes on along the minus strand of OZ038507.1, from coordinate 3,462,939 downwards.
CTCAAAATACCAGTTCATCTTCACAAATCTACGCCAAGCGACTCCCTTTACCTCCAAAAGTCTAGCTAAGCAGTAACAGATCAAAAGTCTCACCGGCAACACTTGTAAAACTGTCATTTATTAAAATTTAAAAATGTATGAACTTTCTCTTCGTTAAGATGTACGTTCATTTATACGAATATTTAAACTAAGACTGTTTATGAAAAGTCAGATCTGCATGAATACAACTCAACGTTTACATACAAAAATTTTGTTTTACAAATATAGTTTCAAAATTTAACAATTATTGAAAGTTTAATTGTGACTGATTACCAACGCCGTTATGAATGTCTGTTAAGTGTATTATTTGCTTAAACCAGAAAAAGGGTTTCGTTTCAGCAGAGGTTTTTTTTTACTTTTTTTTTTTGCGTGTGTGAGGGGAGATCTTTTCTTTTCTTTTTTTCCAGGGAATAGGGACAGTCGGCTAACCCATAACCGGCGAGAAAGGGATTTGGCTGCAACTTAACCTCTTCTTTCTCAAAAACGGTATGACTCAACCAGATTCCCGTACCTTACCATTTATGGTAGGCCGGGCCTCACTTAAGGGGACACTACATCCCAAGCCTACTTCTTTCCTGTTTGGATGGATAGGTTTTCTTTGTTAATTTTTCTACACTTTGTCGATTTAAAAAAAAATGTCTAACGTAAATACTAAATTAAATAAAATGAATGTCTATGTAATAATAATGAATGAAACAATGTGTTTTTAATTTTTAATTTTACGCCCATATGAGGCGACATGTGTTAAATTCGTATCGCCTTTATTTCTTTAAAAAGAAATAAAAGCCCGAAAAAAATAATACAAACAAAAAAATTGTTTTATATTTTATTGCATACAATTAATTACATACATACTGATAATGGCTCAGAAGTGTGGGTTAGAAAACATTTAAGTGGGTTTTAAAATAAAAGAAAGAAGATTGGCGACTTCTCTTATTTTACAACTTAATAATCGAGTCACGATTTCATGGATCGATGTCGTGGCTCAGCTGATAAGAACGTACGCTAAATTCCTTAAATTTTTAATTTTAAGTAGGTAAGCATAACAATTTTTTAACAATTTTTTCCACCTCAAGTCCACGACGAGCCTCAGTTCTTAAGCAAAAAGTCCACGAGAGATTTCCTTTTCGTCTGTGTGTGGGCGGTGATACATTTTTAAATTCGATATCGCAAAAAAAATTAAATCCCAATTTTTATGGAAAACAAAAGGAAAAAAAAAAAAACAGCGGGTCATTTCGAAATAAAAATAGAAAAAAAAATCGAATTTTATTAAAAAAAAAAAAACAAAAAAACAAAACATCAATATTTTAGTTCGAATATAAAAAGTCATTTAAATAATAAATTTATATTCTGTGAGGTTTCCGGGGGATCAAAATATCACTTTGAAAATCGAGCCTTTGGAAAAGCAGGATTTAAGAAGAATAAAAAGAAAAGGCAAAAGAAAAGGTATCTCCCCACTCTGCATAAAAGAAAAGGAAAGTTTACTATTTTAAATAAAAACTTATATTTTTCGTCTTATTAAAACTAAAAGAAACAAATAGCATTTTTAAACGTAAATATGCAATATTTTTTAAAAAATGCATTCTAAGTTAGCGACACTTACATAAGTTTCATTGATAAAAAACCGTTAAACTTAAAAGTAACTTGGAAGATGGAAACAGCTTTATTTTGTTTCCGAACAGAAATAACCCTCCACCCAATTAATTTCATTTTCTCTCTTGCAGTTTGTCATTCGATGAGTCAGCCAAGATGAAGGGGGTTTAAAAATGAAAACTACAACTCAGTCCCTACAATTTCTTATTGGCTGCAAATACAAAAAAGTATTCCATTGTTTTCTTAATCTTTCTTTCTCTTTCTTTTCTATTATTCCTTTTATTTTTCTTTATATTTATCTCTTGGCTCTCTTTGTTTTTTTTACCGTTTTTCTTTCTTAGGTTTTCTTTTTTTGTCTCTTCCTTGTTTTCTTCTTCAATGTATTTCTTTATTTTATCTTTCTTTCCCATTTTATTAAGACCTCCACCTTTTTCACCGTTTTTTTTTATTCATTTTTTTTTTTCATTTATATTTTCTTTACCCTTTCTTATTCCGTTGTATTTCGTCCTTTACCCGACTCTAGTTCTTTCTCCCTCCCTCCATTTTCCCCCTGTCTTTCTCTTTTTTTTATTCTACTTCAACTTTTGATGAATGAATGAAAGTTGCTTTTTCCTCTATTATTGAGCATCCATGTGTTCGTTCGCATACTCAGTGTGTATGCAAGTATCAGACTTTTGATTTCCTCTCTGCGTTTTTCTTTCACAATTTCTTAATTCCCCTCCCCCATGTTTTAGTTCTTTTAAAAAATCTTTATTTGTTCCTTTTCACGTCGATTTATTATTTATTTTTTATAGATGTCGACTGAAAATGGTATTTCTTTATAATAAGAATAAAATAACCTAAAAAAAATTGTTTTTGTTCCCAAATACGACACAAAACAGAATGAGGATTCGATAAAGAAAGAGTATATCAGAAAACTGGCATTTACCTGGACCCAATCTTCGGCACCAGTGGAAATTTGGCTCAAATTATTCAAGCAAGACTAAAACGAAAATAGCAGTACTCAAAGAAAGGTGATCGTAATATTTTTCAAACATACGGAAAAACGACAAACATTAAGGACGAGGTCTTTTTAAGCATATACCTTCTGATCATAATTGTTGAGTACTCGGTCACTGAAGATCAAATTTGCACTACTTAACAATGGTCAGTGAGACTAGATTGCTACTATGAACCACCGTTCTGCGATAGGCGTCTAATTGTTTCGATGTATTTGCCCCTGCTGTAGAACTAGCAAACTGAACTCATTCCCTTCTTAGTTTTGCATAAGAGTGACCTTGTACCAAACTAGGATAAGTTTATCTCTCTACAAAGGTGGGTGTAGCACTAGATCAGTACCGTTTTAATTTCTTGGAGAAATTAGTTTCAAATCAATTCATTTTTACTTACACTACTAAACACAATAGATTCTTTTTTGACCTTTTGGAGAGAAGAGTAAGTAAAATTAAAATTCTCTTTGGTCAATATTTCATTTTTATTCTAGTTATTATTTATTACATACCTAGCGAATAAAATGGAAATATATAGTCTCAACAACTCTCAAGCGTTTGGTTTTAAAAATTTTTGCTTCTATCTTATTTCAAAGCCATGTGTAGTCATAATAATAAAAAAATACTCTTAGTTTTTTTACTCTTTGTCTTTAAAATTAGAAATGCGTAACGAATTGTAAAACTTAAATTAAATTTAGTTCTTGTGATTTAAAAAATAAAAACAGAATGGTTAGAAATTGTGGAAGTTAGGAATTAGAAAAAAAAAATTCGCAGAAAGTAAATCGTGTTTTCTTCTCACGAAGAAGCAGTAGTAACTGAAAAGGTCGTCTTTTGCAAGATAGAATTTATGAATGGTTGACCGTGAATGTCACTACATACAAGAAAGGGGATATTTATAATGAGTCTTTTTCGCCGACTCTTTCTTTCTTTTAGATACTCACTAAATTTCGAATCTTCTCGTTCACCTTTTATCGACTGTATGTTTCTCAGATCATTTTCTGTATTTTAATGCGTCTCAGCTGATTTTCTATTCACAATTATTGCCTGTCTCAATTTATCTGTTGTTACATCTATCTTCCTAAAAATATAAATTTTCTTTATCTGTCTCGTCGTATCAATGTGTCAGTGCCAGGCTAAGTACCACTTTACTTACTAAATCTCTGTTGGTAATTATTATTTTGTATCTTCTTTTTTATTCTCTGTTTATTCGCATAACGTATCTTCGCCTATTAAAAAAATAGCTATTTTTAAAATAGAGCTACTTTTTTGTACACCATTTATCGGAAGAAAATGAATTTGAAAACAAAAACTAAAAAAGCTCTCCCCCCCCCCATTAGGTTTCTACGACAAATCTTCAAATTTTCTCAGACAGGAAAAAAAAAGAAGAGAAAAGATGAACAATAAGCAATTGAGTTTGAGTGATTGATTACGAGAGCCTGATAAGAAAAGGCGTGCATTTGACAATAACAACACAAGGGAGGGTACACGATGTGTGTGTAGTAGTGTGTTTTGTTCATACCCGAGCGGGTGTTTCAGTTGATAAATAAATACTAAACAAGCGATTTCCCACCCACAATGTGTTTACCTGCTCTAGGATCAGAAAAATTAACAAAATTATTCATTTTTCGACAATAGGTTTGCAAATATGGACACAACTAAAAAAAATCTACAGTACTCAGGATACTTTTCAAAATTAAGAATTCATTTTTTAAATAAAATAAACGAGCCACTTTATTTCTTTGAGTGCGTAATCATTTATATACTAAAAAAAAAAACAACTTAATATTTGAATTTTAAAAGAATAGAGAATTTCTCAGTCTCTAACTAAAACAGTAATTTTAAAATACGTCTGTTAAAGGGCCGCTCATATGGAGTTTATTTTTTATATGCCGTATGTATATATATCAATCTTTTTTTATTTTTACATACCACAATAAACAGAACCTTCTTAAAAACGTTAAATTTTTATTTTCACGCATACACGAGTACCTCCTCTCTTTTTCAAGCAAATCTAACGTGTGTATAATACTTCTCACACGTAAACGTGTGTGTCTCTAGACTTCACTCAACCTCCTCCTTCCATTGCTTAAATTCGAAATGTTTCGTCTTTTACTTCCTCGTGGTTACCTCCTGCTTTCATTGAATCTACACCTCCTACCCTCCATTCCTCCTCCTCCTCGCCAAACACTTCTCACTGTGTCGTCTCCGCGCCAGGTGCTCGTTGCTGACGGACAAACGGACGGGCTTCTCACCATATTACGGACGGACGGGGGAACTACCTACTTACTTCGAAACCAATTTTTATATCGTGTTTTTTAAATCTTAAAAGAAAAAGAAGAAAAAAAAGGTTATACGAAAAATTACCGAATATTATTATTATTTATTGGACGATACATCCAGACCGCTAAATCCATCAATCAACACAAAAGGTAAATTAAATTGTACCCTTTTTCCGGCTTAAAAAAATTTAATTCATTCATTAACAACTTATTTTTCTGATAGTTTTTTTTTCTTTGTTTTGGATGCTAGAGCTTCCATTTTTTTACAATTACATAAAAGATCGTTAATTTTTTTTCTAAACCTTTAAATCCATTTTCTCATTTAAAATGGAACACCTCTCTCAAATTTAGTTTCTTGCTACCAGAATTTGTTTTTTTTTCGTTCGGTTCAAAGCAATATTGAAAATTTTCTGCTTTTACTAAACAGTTCCTTTATCAACGCTATTAAATTAAATATTGAACAATAAATGATTCAAATAAAACAAGGGAAGTCTGGTTAATTTTGATGCGATCTTAAACGGCACTTTTAATTTTAAAATTACCAATTAAAAATTAAAACTTCTATTTAAGAAAAAAATAGTTAAATAAAAATTAAGCAAAAATTCAAAAAATGTTACATTCACTTTTAATGACTTTTCCAAATCTTTTAAATAGGTATCCGTTTCTTTTAGTAGACTTGGCCACTGAAAGACAGGAATATGAGGGTGAAAAAAAGTAAAAGTCTTAGACAATTTAACAAAAGAATTGACATATTCTCAGCAGCAATGTTTACTTCTTTTTCTTTAACTGAACGTTTATTCCTACAAAAGAAAAATTGTCAATATTTATTTTGACAGCTAATTCTCTGTTTTTAAACTAAAAAGTCTGTTTGATTATTACTTTTCTAGTGATAAGAATTTTTCCCCATTATTCTTTTTCTTTTTACTACTAAGTCAGTGTGGTGAAGTGGTTTGGAGGGTGGGATGAAATGAGTGACTGATTTGAATGATTGCTGTTGGGAGCGACGATCGGGGGAAGGGTGTGGGGAATTTAATTATTTGTTGTCGGACTTATTATTTCCTACTCAATGCCAGTCTAATAGTTTTTCACCCCCCTCCCAACAAGAAAGAAACTATGTAAGAAATAGTCTCTTACTTTCATTTAAACCGCTCTTTCTTTTTGGCTGGTGCTTTTTCTTTCACTCTCTCACCCTTTCTTTTTCTTTCACTCTCTCACCCTTTCTTTTTCTTTCACTCTCTCACCCTTTCTTTTTCTTTCACTCTCTCACCCTTTCTTTTTCTTTCACTCTCTCACCCTTTTTCTTTCACTCTCTCACCCTTTCTTTTTCTTTCACTCTCTCACCCTTTCTTTTTCTTTCACTCTCTCACCCTTTCTTTTTCTTTCACTCTCTCACCCTTTCTTTTTCTTTCACTCTCTCACCCTTTCTTTTTCTTTCACTCTCTCACCCTTTCTTTTTCTTTCACTCTCTCACCCTTTCTTTTTCTTTCACTCTCTCACCCTTTCTTTTTCTTTCACTCTCTCACCCTTTCTTTTTCTTTCACTCTCTCACCCTTTCTTTTTCTTTCACTCTCTCACCCTTTCTTTTTCTTTCACTCTCTCACCCTTTCTTTTTCTTTCACTCTCTCACCCTTTCTTTTTCTTTCACTCTCTCACCCTTTCTTTTTCTTTCACTCTCTCACCCTTTCTTTTTCTTTCACTCTCTCACCCTTTCTTTTTCTTTCACTCTCTCACCCTTTCTTTTTCTTTCACTCTCTCACCCTTTCTTTTTCTTTCACTCTCTCACCCTTTCTTTTTCTTTCACTCTCTCACCCTTTCTTTTTCTTTCACTCTCTCACCCTTTCTTTTTCTTTCACTCTCTCACCCTTTCTTTTTCTTGAGTATTTTTCGAAGTGATTCTTCCGTTTTTTGGGGTTTTTTTTATTAATAAAGTTATTCTTCACAAAACCAGTAACTCGGGTTCGCTAAAAAATGATCGGAACACCTAAACTTTGAAAAGAAAATGAGGCTGGTGCTGAAACAACCGTTCATTACAGACCGTTTTTTTTCCTGTTCTTCAGAAACTGTAAAACAAAAAATAAATAATAAATAAACTGCGAAAGTCGCTCAATAAAACTAAAAGCAAGATTACTACTTGCTTGCTGAAACTAACACGATGTTCAATAAAGAACCAAGCAGCAACCAACCACATTTCTGCCGCTTGATCTAAGGAAGAAAGTGAACCGAGCCTTTGTGCTGCTGCTGTTGCCATTTTCACAGATTCGTCGATTGTCCGCCTCTCTTCGATCAGTCTGGAAATACTATTTTCAGACTACAATCCATTACTTATCCTCCCACATTTTATTTTTACTACATAACAGTAACACTCACATTGAAAATATTCTTGTTTTAAATAGAAATACTTACTTTATTTGGCTCTTGACTTCATCAATCATTTTTAGCACAGTTTAAAAAATATATTTAAGTTTTAAAATAAATTAACAGCAAATTACAAAAGTAAAGTCCTTTTTCTGAAAAAAAAAAGCTGTATTTAAATTTGATCATGGCATTGCATGAAGTTGGCCTTGAAGCAAGCGACAATTAGGGCTCAATCCAAATAGGAATATTGATGAAAGAAAGCTCATGTAAAAATTAGTTTTCTTTCTTTCAGTTTTATTCTTAAAACAACGCAAATCAGTGAAACTTTCATTTTAAAAGCCTAAATTTTCCCTGCTTGAATTCCCTTGTCTTTTTACTTTATGTATTTAAAAAAAATGTTTCAGTAATTATCCGCCCCCCAATTGAAATCATTAAAGATCAAATAAAAGTAAGTGTTAGTGTTTTTGCTAACGAACCATTTTCATTTTCGGTCAGTTTTCGAAACTCAATTTGTATCAAGAATTTCCTTAAAAAGATTGTACAATAAAAAAAAAAAATGTATCTATAAAAAAGGTTTTAAGAAAAACAATTTTTCGAGCCATTTTATGACCCCCTCCCTGCTTAATTTCTAGAAAAAAAAATCGTGCGATTTTTTTTCTTATTTGCCCTTTCAAATGGCAATTTTCCAGTGTCAACCATTTAATTTTAAATTGATAATTCGTGACTTCTTTCTGCGCTGAATAATACAACAATGGCCAAGTTAAAATGTGGTTTTTCTGTTTTCTCTTTAGGTAAACTAAAAAAAATAATGTTCAATTCAAATGCTATCGTTTTGTCACGAGTAAAATTCCAGGACTTGTCATTTTTTTGTGTCTGTCTTTTCTTTTAAAACTTTAAACCGCTCACTAGCTTTTCGTGGTTAAGTAATTTTTTTTTTTTTTTTGTTTTTTTTGCTCTTCCATTATTAAATTATTTAATAAATTTATTTATTTTTTTGCGATTTCCTGAATGTGAAATTGAAATGAAAAATACCTTCTCAATGTTAATAATTCGGAAACTGAAGTTCCAAAATTCTCGGAATAATAAAATAATGGCAATATATGTGGATCTTAAAAGAAAATTAGCTTTAAGATTAATTGGCAATAATAAATTTAGAAACCCTTGGGAGGGGGGTAAAAATAATGCCAAATTCAGAAAGAATGAAAGACTTGGTTTTCTTTTAGGATTGCTTTTTTCAGTTAATGTGCGTCTTACTCTTTGCTGGACACAGCCAGCACGTTTTTCAGAGATAAGGAACCGTGTTTATTATCGCAAACAAAACTGAATTTAAAATTTTTTTTTTTTTTTTAAGATTAGGCGATAAAATATGCATGTTTTTAAATTGAGTAAAAACTGCGTGCGATATTTGAGTTTGGATTTTTTTTTTTTTTTTAAGAAAAAAAAAAAACTGGCGCTTTGTCAAGAACTGAGAAAAAAGCAAATGGTATTTTGGTGTGCTTGTCTACGCACAAGTTTTTAAAGGAAAGGGGTGATTTGTTCAAGCTTTTTTTTTCTTTAGTCTGAACTACGGTTTTTTACACTACAGCAGTGGGGGCGCCGAGTGTAACTCCAAATCTAATTTGGCAAACAAGAACGATCTTCGACAAGAATTTGTTCTTCCTCGCGCTATGGTAGATGTCCATACTTAGTAAAATTAAAAATTTAGCTTCCTTAAACATAGAGGATTCCAATGAGGATCGAATCGCTTCTTTTTTTTTTTTAATTTAAAAAAGAAAAACAACAAAAAACGATGATGCTAAAAAGAGTGAGTGAAGTCACTTGCTAATTCGGGGCTCTACAGCAGGCTCCCCGTTTGGAAGAAAAATATGAGTTTTTAAAAAGCTGTGTTCATAAAGAAAAGAGGGAAAGAAAACGTCAATTGCCTGGGTCATTTTTAGGTTTTTCTTTTTTATAACATCATTTTTTGTGCATTTACTGATCATTGACCGTTTTTCGTTAGTTCAAAATCTCAAGCATGTTTTTTTTTTTTTTTTTTTTATCTCAGCTACAGCTGAAATAATTTCTTTACTAAAATTTTTACACAAAAAAAATTGAATTAAAATGCTATATATTGACAAAAAAAAATCATATCTTGTATATATTGACTTGTATAATTTTTCATGGCCGGTTCTAAATGATGTTCATTGAAACGTGAAAGTATTTTCAATAAAAAACGCAGAATATTGTTAAAAAACTGAGTTTTTTTTCTTTTTCTTTATTCTTAATTGAATGTCCGCATCAAATTGATGGCTTACACGAGAAATCAAGCGACAGCAAGTCTCTTTTACTTCAACGCTCTTCTCGGTATTCTGCCTGTTTTCAATAAAGCTGTCGTCTGGATGGTTCTACCAATTTCTTTCAGTTCTTCCGGTCTTCTTTACCAGGATCTTCGGGGCCGTTCCCAGCGCTCCTATAAGAACTGGTACGACCGTCACGATCAAGTTTCACTTTATTTTTAGGTCGGTCAAGTCTCACTTTTTTTAAAACTAAGTTTATTTGTTTATGAAAAAAATTCTTTGCAATTGATAATATTGGAAAAAAAATGCTTCATCGAAGAAAATCGAATTTACTTAGGTTTGTTTTTTTTTTTTTTTTACATTATTGTATTTTTATTTTTAATGTCTATAATATTTAACTTCTAAAAGTATTCCCTATATTTCGCAAGAATTTTTTATTTAAAACAAATCTAATAGTTTTTCAGAAAAAAGTGAATGTCTCGGTTTGTTTTTCTGCAGTCGCATTCATGTTGGTCACGTGACCTTCCTCAAACCAAAGCAGAATCGATGTCTGGGTTGATTGAGAAGCAGTGGTGATAAGATTTTCCACATGGAAACATTTAAACCGAAATCTTAAAAATAAATAATAAAATACTATTTTTAAAATAATTTTCAAATTTTTACACATTGAAAAAAAAAAAATCGAGTGAAGGATGAAAGTGAATTCAAGAAACATTTTTTTTTTTTTTTTTTAAATCAATAACTGTTGTAACAAGAGAAGAATGATGGACTTTTTTTTTCTTTTTCTTTTTTTAACAGTATTTGGAAGTTTTTCAAAATTAGTAATGGGTAAGTTATAAAAAAACAAATATGATTACATATCTCGACAGTTCTTAGAATTACTTAAAATAGGCAAGGTAAAGTATTGTACAACAATGTTTGTTGATAGACACTTCTCAAAATCTGACCCCCCCCCCCCAAAAAAAAAACAGATCTTTTTCTGAAGAGCTCTTTGGTTGAGCCGAGAATTTTCTTCAGCACTCTCACTTGTGTGCGTCATTTAAAAAAAAAAAAAGAAGCTTGTTTGTCAAAATTCAAAAATATCTTGATTATAAAATTAACCAGTTCTTTTTTTGTTATGTCATGCCTCTTCAGTAAGCAGTCTTTAATCATTAACGGCTCTCCACAGATTCCTTTTCTTATTTAAATTGCCACTTCTTGGCTATTACAAAAAATGGTTTAGTAACGAACCCATTTTGCAGAAAGTCTTTCTTCACACAGTAACACTTTAACAGTCACTAAGTGTACTGTACTGTTAACACATCTGTCCAGGCAAATAAATGCATGCATCATATTCTGAAGACTATTTTTATAATCGAGATTGAATGGACAGAAAGCTGACAGAGAATGATTCTCTGTATGATTTTACTTTTTAATATTCTCAGAAGGAGAAAGACTTATTCGCCACCCAGCATCTTTTGGTGAGGGTCTCAAATCGGACATTTTTTACACACTTCTTCCTTTGTGCTATAATGTGTGTGCATATTGACTTTTAGTGTATTTGAAAATAAAGGAGACCTTGTTTGATATGCTTTTTACTTTCTTTAATTAAACTGGAAACATTTTTTTTTTTTTGTTTCTTAAAACCAAGTATATATTTTCAAAACCCTTCTTTTTCATTCTTTATTCTCATCATTGCTTAATAAAATTTAATAATTGATGTTTTTTCAAGATTTCTTTTCAACATTTGGATAATCCCCTTGAGAAATATTTATTTTAATTTCATTATTCTTCCGACGTAAAGGATTACGTCTCACTCAGCAATAAAAATTAACGGAATAAATTTCAAGCCCCATAACTTAATTTTAAGTAATTTGTATCTTTTGTCACTTTTTATTTAATTCAACCATTATTCACTATTCTGCAGACTTGTTAGAGAGAACATAGGATCAAATAAGATGCCACTGCAATTTTCGCAGTAAGTCAATTTTTTTTTATAGGGCTTCGGGTTGCTAGTCTAAGAAGAGACATTTTATTAACAGGACTAAAAAAATGAGTTCCAATAGCCTTGTTTCTTTTTAGTTTACTATTCCTAGTTAAGTGATGGCGGGGGTGAGAAATGGTTTCATATCCTTTTCCAAAACTAAGAGCATCGATGTAAAAAAAGAAAATGCAATATATCGCAGCCGGAGTTTGAACTATGCTGGCAGAATCCATTTTCAGTATTGTTAACCATTAAGCCACTCACTCTCCCACGGTGAGCCATTCATGAAAGTCTTTACTTTTATGAGTCTCGAAGACAATGGCTACAGAAGTAAATTAAAAATCCTAAATATAGTGGTGGTCTTCGAGTCTAAAATTCGTAAACAAATATACGCAATTTCTTCTTACCCTTCGCCTGCTTTTCTTTCTTTTTTCTTTTTGTCGATGCAATAAGATTTCCAAATTTTCTTATAGTACTGTATTAACACAAAATCCAGAAGTATTTGCAAATGGAAATCCATGCACTCACCACATAAATGTTTTTTTTTTTTTAATGTTTTTATTATTTTTATTAAATACTTAAAATACGTGAACAAACTCTTTTTGTAAGATTTTAGTATTTAACTATTGAATCACACTTCCTTATTGTGCTTGCATAAAAGTGCAGTCTTTTCATAAACGTTCACCAAACTCATGATAATATATCTGCTACATTTTCTCCTTGCAAAAACAAATTCTATGACAGCTTTTTGTTTTGTACCTCTGTCCAGTCATTTTGAAAGTAGGACAAAGAAGGTAAATCCACAAACTGGACATATAGACGCTTTTTTAGCTTGAAATAAATTCTTACTTGTAAAATTAGATGAACCATTACTTTTTGACCAACTCTAAATAATTGTTGATTTTTTATTTAATTATGCAACTATTAATTGTATGTATATTCTTTATTAATCCTGTTATTAATCAAAATTCAGTCAGTTATGTGCCATGCGTGATACATGCTTCAGGCGTTCATCTATCTTTCGATAGATGACTGATGAAGCAATTTTTTTTTCCTCGCAGTAGGTTGCCATTTTTTTCTGCAGTAGACCAGTTGCCATCCAAGGCTATAGAACCTGGTCTGTCCTGCTATTTACCCATAGCTAGGGGGAGAAGATGATTCCTACTTTTCCTAAGAGTATTATTAGCATATAAGTGAATGTAAATGGATTCAACTGGAATTTGAACTCGGCTAATCAAAATTAATTTATTGTATGTTTCTACCAGACTTCAGATAGTGTTCATTAGATAACAAAGATAATAGTATTTTATTATTATTAATAGTATTTTTTAAAAACGTTTTCTGTGAGGTGTGTACAAAATGTATCCTTTTAATAACCATTTGGCATGTTTCTGAAGTTTAACATTTTTTTCCAAGCAGAATATAGATTTAATAAATGGATAGTTTGTTTTTTATATATAATAATGTTCACTTTAGTACAAGTTTCAAGAGTTACTCAAGGTAGAGGTTACTGTTAAATTGGTTATGATAGATGAGGTGTGTTAAGATTGGAAGAAGAGGTTGTAGGAAGTGAAGATTATGAGGATAAGGAGGATAGATAATGACTGATACTTGACTGGAATCTGTTCTGCAGAGTAGTAGTTCTTTTTGTTGGGGACCTGCCTGAGTGGAACTTTCTTATATTTGGGGCTTACAGCCACATCATATTGAAACACCTGTACAGTCACCAAAGTTAAGCAACATTAAGCCTGGCTAGTACCTAGATAGGTGACCACTTGTAAATTCCATCTGCTGTAAACTTGGATGTGCAAGTGGTGTAATGAATGATGGCTTGGAATTGTTGATCCGAGAACTGTCTTCCAATTCCAGTTGGGTTTGTTACATTCACTTACATGCAAATATGCAAAGGAAAGGTATAAATCCACCTTTTCTACCCTCAGTTATTGGTTAATTAGTAGGACTTTATCACTAAATCATTATTATCTAAAAGAACAAACAAACAAAAAAAAAAACAATTCTTACAATCTAAAAATATTTTCTGGCTTTAAGTAACCTGCAAAGGATTTGATACACTATTAAATTTAAATGAATGACTGAATGAATCAATCCTTACATTTGGAATACAGTGGAAATGAGGGTGATTAATAGTTAGGGAATGTTTAACCTTCATTCCCACAAAAAAAAACTGTCAAAAGGATTGTTATTCCCTTGACACTGCTATTATTGTATACTTTTGACTCCATCACTAATGTTTGTTTCTAAAAAGCAATTATTAGAATTTTATTAAACCCAAACATATGGAAATGGATTTGTACATTTTTTTTTATTCTTCAGAATTGTCAACAAAGATGTTAAACACTATTATTTATTAAATTGAATAAAAAAACAAACTTGTCTTCATAGCTATTTATAAAATGGCAAATAATAAATATTGCATTGTAGTTGGTTTACATATTTTGATAATTTTGTAATGTTTTATAAATTTTGAAAAAAAAAATTTCTAATTTATTTCTTTTTATAAAAGATAAATATCTCATTGTACTTGATTTGCATAGTTTTAATTTTGCATATTTTCATAAACTTGTAACTAAACATTGTGAAGGGCATGAAAAGTGTATACAGTAATAAGTGTTAAGTGAATAACCATACTTTTTCATAATCTTTTTTTCAAAAATATATTGCTGGTAATTTTTCTTTCTTTTCCAATAATGTATTGTTGGTAATTATTTATTTTTTTTAACTATGAAAATGTATTGCTGGTATTCTTAATCCACACACAGCAGAAGGCAGTTTTAAGTGAGAGTCCCATGAGTACATGGGATTAGGGACAAAAATTGCTGAATTCTTTTGGCATTTCTCTACTGGGATATCTCAGGTGCCAGAGATTAACTCTAGCCTGCCCCTTTGGGAGGGATGGCCCACTGAAGTTCAGTTTAATAAGAACTATAAAAATGTGGTCCTATACTTTTTCTATCTAACAGTATGTGTTGTGTTCAAACACTGCAGAAGTGCACTTCTTCTTTTTCTTCTTTTTCTTTTTTTTTCTTCTTTTTCTTTTTTTTTCTTTTTTTTTTTTTTCTTTTTAATGTGGGCCATTAATTAGATGGAATTGACTTTGTTTAAAATAAATGGAAGAAAAAGATAAAAAACAGGACATTTGCATCCACAAATATAAAGTTTCAAATAATAAGAAATAATTTTGATTCAAAAATGAAATTTTTCAATTCCTTAGAAATTACTTTTTGAAAAAAAAAAAAGAAGTCAGCATTTATAGAAGATCTTAACAAGAAGGGGTGAATTCTTTTAAAAGGGTAAGTTAATCTTACTGGGCTGTGGTGCTCTTTGTGGTTCAGCAATCTAAAGCAGGCCAGATCAAATTGTGGTATGAACCCTGAAAAAGAGCACATTTTCTTTAAATCTTTCAAATGTACATCCTGATAGATGTAATTCACACTGTTTAAAATAAATGAAGAAACTTGGGAATCTACACTCGTGTACCCCCCTTCAAAAATTAAAAAAAAACGGCTTTAACCCTTTAGCATTCAACACACCCAAACCTGCCCAGTATATATTGACTCTCAATGTTCAACCCGCTGTAATCTGCCCCATGTATACTCTTCCATATAATATATGATGACATCATTGCACATAACGCAGTAAGTCATACAAACCGTGAGAATTTGAAAGCTGATATTTACAGGATGGGTTTTGAACGTGTTTAATGCTAAAGAGTTAAAGTAATAAGAAAAACTGTCTTATATCTTGTCCAACTTTGTGGATCTTATTCCATGGAGATGTAGCTTAAAAAAAATAAATAAATGTTGCAAAATGAAATCCTTACGTTTACCTTAATAATATCCCTTTGAGAACAAAATGTGTTGGTAAAGAAAAGTTTTCCTTTTTGTCTTAGATATAGTTATTTTTAACTGGACTTTTAAAAAAAATCTGACTTCATTTCTTATTATCCAATTACCATTATTTTTACGAGCTGTATGTGCTTGAGTTGACATCCCTGTTTTAGTTTCCAAGACGGTTAATTTAATGCTAGCCAGCCAGCCAAGATGTAATCCAACTTACAAAAAAATGTGCTTTCTGGCAGGAATTGAACCTGCATACTTCCCCATATACTGTTTAATAAATAAATGGAGCGTCTATTCAAATATGAGTATCCACTAAAAATAACATTTAAGAAAAATCTGTCAGAGTAATAAATAAAATAATACACCCCTTTCTTTAGAAACACACACACACACACACACACACACATATAGTCATCCACAGACACTGTTTCGCTATTTCACAGCTCATCAGTATGGCTAGACATAGATTGACTCAAGCTGGGATTGAAACCTGACTGTTTTGGTATCAGTTGGAGAATCTACCCATAAGCCATTGGTGCATGGCAGGGATGAAGGTGAATTTAAACGTATTTATTTTTAGATACACACGCCAGTGACTGGGAGAACTTGATTCATTTTATTGAATCTTACACACACACACACACACACATATATATAATATATATATATATATATATAAAATTTCTTTAACTTTGTGCCTGCAAAAGGGCAGGTTTTTTTTCCCTTGACACCACTATTATTTTAACTACTTTCACTTCTCTGGCAGTTTTGTTTTAAAAAGGGATGATTAAAATTGTAGTGAAACCTATCTCTTTGTTCTTGAAGTGACAGCAAAAATAATAAACACTATCGCATTCACTTTCATCAGATGTTTAGGTTTTATTACAATTCTAAGCATTGCTTTTTAAAATCATAAACATTGCCAAAAAATGAAGGTAGTTAAAATAATAGTGGTGTCAAGGGAAAAACTATCCTTTTAACATACTTTTTTTTTTTTTTTTTTTTTTTTTTTTTTTGTGGACAAATTACAATTTCTTAACATGGAAGATGCAATCATTCTCCTATGAAATTGATCTAAAAAATTTAACCTGTGGGTCAAAGGTTAAGGTATCTTTTGTTTTAATTGCGCTATTCTAATTGTATATTCTTTCTTCTAAATCCTGCTAATCAAAGTTTGTGTTTGTCCTTGAAACTAGTTTCTCCTTGTCACCTGGTAGCAGGAACATAGCTTGTGTGCGAGATGTATACTTTTTTTTTTTTTTTCTTTAAAACCATAATCCAAGAAGTATATAATTAAGCTTTATATAATTGTCAAAATATTAGACAATATCACAAATAATCATTAGGATTTTTACAGTCCATTAACTTCAGTTTAATTGCTATGTAATTCTATATATTTTGTTCATTGTAGATTGCCTTAATTCTTAATTCTATTTCAAAATTACCACATTTAAATATGAAACTTTTCTTAATTAAGCTTGGCGTCTTTATTGTAAAGATTTCCTGGAAGCCAGGGTTTCTGAACCAAATATTATTAAGTGGATTTCTCTTAGTATTTACAAAACTTAGCTTAGTCGTGACACAAGGCCACAGTATTAGAGCACTCATTGAGCATTCAATTCACTGGTTTTGGTTTGTGAGACTAACTTGATAACCCGCTGTCTTTACAAGGTATTTTAAAAATTGTATATGGAGTCAAATCCAGCTATTCTTTTTGTATTCCATTTGTAAAGAGCAAGTTCCACTCAGCTTCTTTGCTAGAACTGTTTCTATGTGAAGTGAACATCCAAAAGAATGACCACTGCAATTTTAACTTCAAGTGTCAGCTGTTATCTATTCTACATATCCTCATAAAATGAAATTCTTGGTTCCTTCCTATATGCTATTACATCTTCGTTTAGTAACCCTCTACATTGAGTGACACTTAGGTTTTGTATTGAGTAAACAATAGTTTAAAAATATGGTCAGGGTCTTAACAAAAGTCCATGATCATCTAGTGGTTTAGGACACCCATGCAGTCAAGTAGACTGTAAATGATTCTGAGTCTGAAGCACCAGCAGTTTTATAACCAACAGTAAAATCAAGAGGTGAGAGTTTCAAAGTAACCAACTACTATCCAGAAGTTGGGAAAAGAAATGTATTATATAAATGAATAAATAAATGAAAACTTTTGGGATCAAGTGGCACTCAACCAGAAGGTAAGAATTCTGGTTGTGAAATTATACAGTCAGGCCACATTTTAGAATGGCCAATCATGAGCCATCAGTCAAGATGTAGAGGAAATTGCAGAGGGAACCGTCTGTCCAGAAGTCATTTAAATAGCAGTCACTTGGTGGAAGTAAGAAGAGGTGAAGAGACCCAAGTGCCACTTATCTACCCCAAGAGAGTGCTAGATTTGACAAGGTGAATAAAGAAAGCTGGCATATTGAATATGTTAAATAGTAGAACTTGTATCTAAAAAATTGGTTTTACAAAAAACTGTTTATTTACTCATAAAACAAAAAAATATTCTTACAATCCCAAATAAGTTTCAGTTTTAAATAGCCTAAAAAGAGTTGATAAACCATAAAAAATACAAATCAATCAATCAAATGTTTTTTATTGCCTTTTAGTAATCTTCCTCTGGTTTGCCCTAATAAGAGAGAAAAAAACAAATACCTCTGCTTTTTCTATAGCAAGACATTAAATAGGTTGTCTGAAAAATTGTGATCACAACAAAAGCAAGAAAAAGAATGATTCATTCATCTGAAGAACTCTTAGAATTCAAAACCAGATAGAAAATTACCATTTCTTTAACTTCTTGAAAATATAGCAAAAATATTTCTTGAAATATTTTTGGTGTATTCCATTATTTTTATCTCCACATTTTATTTTTTTAACATTTTCCCAATAGTATTCTGTTTATTATAAAGATAAAGGCAGTTTTTAACTATTCTTCCAATGAAGCTATAATAAATTATCTATATATAAAATTCTGCGACTTTCGTTAGTCTGTCTCTCCATCCATCCTTCACACCCTCTAAAATAAATGTACATTGCCCGATTGAAATCACATTTTGGGGAGAAGTGCAAACAGATAAGGGGGTACAAAATACAGTTGTACATTACTCAATACAGTAAATTTTCATTAATTTTTTTGTAAAAATTAAGTCTTATTATTTAACATGAAAAATACACCCACCATTTAAAAAAACAAAAAAAAACAATTTAATGATTAAAATAACAAATACTTCTTTAATAAAAATGGAATATTGTATTTTTGCATAACTTAAGTTTTTATATAAGAATCCAGTTTGCCCTGTGTTTGCAATAACTATAAATAAATCACAAGGACAAACGCTTCAAGAAGTTGAAATTTGGCTCTAGAAAGAAATATATTTATGCATGACCAGTTGTATATTGCATGCTCAAGAGCAAGAAATTTATTCTTTGCTGTTAAAAAGGAAAATTGTTTACCATCAAGTTCTATGAAAGGAATTATTAAACAGTAAAGTAGGGTTTTTTGTCAAAGTATCTTTCCATACATATCAGCTTATTCAAATTTCATAGATTGGTTTGTGAAATTGAATGAAATGTAGAATTTGTAAATCTCAGCAAAAAAATGTTAGTAACTTCAACAACACTGTGGGGATTTCAACATGCGTCGACGTGTTGCAAAAATTTCTTGTAAAATAAAAATACTGAGCTGAAAGTAGTGTATTATAATACAAAACAATTTGTGTTAGAATGAGGAATTGAAGAACTAAGTTTGAATTCTGGTTGAGTTCTTAAGACGAAACGAATCATGTCTCTCCACAACTTCCTGTCCCTTATAGATCTAATAAACTTTGCCTTTCTATTATTTCTCCTATGTCCTGTCCCACCATCCATTTAGCCAAGTTCACTAAGTGTGTTATGCATTGTTTTCCTCTCCCCATCTTGCCCGCTATCTGTTCTGTGAGTATCAGATTTTCCAAGCACTCCTTCCTCATTATGAGTCCCATAAATCTCAACTGTTTCTTCTTGATGTTAAGTATTGGTTTCTTTTTTGTTTCCATTTTCTTTAAAACTTTTTCGTTGCTCACATTTTTGGTCCATGATACAGTCACTTTCTCACAACATAACTGCCCTGAAACCATTTGTATAAATGTTTTCACGGTAATTGTTCTGATGAGCTTTCCTCTTTGGTACCTAGACTTTATGAATTTAAGCACACTACTAGATTGGCAACTAGGTCTCATCATCTTACAGTTGAAATGGCAAGATATGAATGTAAGTTCTTTGCTAATTGTTCCTTCTCATGTACTTCTCACTTGTGAAACTCTTCCGACTTCTTGTTTTCCAGTCAACTTTCATCTTGAAAAGTTTAGATGCTATTGGTTCCAATCCATTAGGGGTCTGACTGCAAAACATCCCCACTTCCCCAATTTATATGCAGAAGTTCACAAATGCATGATGGGATTTTTTTTTTTTTTTTTTTTTCCTAGATAATAAAATAGGCTGGTTCACAGTTTCATATGACTTGGTCCCTGTCTATCTCGTCTTGAAGTTAGAACATTACATTCACTTATCCGAATTTGCTCTCGTGTGTCAACCCCAATTCTTAGTTTGTGAACCTATTGCGATATTTATCCTGTTCTTATTTTTTTTTTTCTTGTTGTTGTCTATTGCAAACTTTGTCAATTCTGTTTGTTGGTCAGTTTTAATCCTGGTCACACACTCTATACGCCATGTTGGTCGAAAGCTGTCTAATTGGTGAAAAATTTCTTAAGCAACATAGTCAAATGTTTGCAATATACCATTGAATAAGGAAGTGTTTAACGTAACCTGTGAAGTTGCGAATAGGACTTAGTCAACAAATGAAAAGCTTCACTGACTTGTTCTATGTACAGTGATGCAGCAAACACTCGGGAATATGTAAGAGTTAAGCAGATGCCAATATATTTACAGTACATTTAACATGCATTTAATAACAAAATCTTTTCAGTCGTCATATGAAATATGTTTGAAAAGATTTGGTTATTTAATACTTGTATATTTTGTAGGGAAATTAGATGAAATATTTCTGTATTTTCAAACAGGGAATATATGGTTGGTGTAAGAGATAGTTACTTGGAATGTGAAATTGGAGAGCCAAGTTCGAATTTCTATTTGAGTCTGTTACCTTCACTTGTGCACAAATACCCTTGAGAGCTGAATACATCTCTTCTCTCCTCACTTATGGGTTAAATAGGCAGACTGGGCTCTCTAGCTGTGGTTGGTAATGAATCTGGGAGGACAACTCTGAATTCAAAGCTATATCTGGCTCTGGAACCAAATCGTAGATTCTTCTTTAGACAGGCGTTGTACATAGAAACCATCCCTACTGTGTTTTCTGTGACAACATTGGCAGCAAAATGTTGGATGTGGTCAAGAGTAGATTTTACCTAGATTTGTGACATGGAACTGCAATGATGTCATGTAAGAAAGATCTTTCATGCAGGACAATGGACAATTATTCCAAATCAGATGGAAACTGCAGGAACATATTGAGTAGTGCCTTGTTTCCAAATATATGCATAGTGACCCTTTTGATGGGACCTGGGAGTGTGGGAATCCTGATGGACAACATAGTTATATTTTCCATGTCGACAATTTGAGTTAAATCTCTATGAGAATCCAACATAATGGCAAATATATAAAACAATTTGGAAAGTTTATAATAATTTTGAGTCCCTCTTTGTGTATTCTTGTCTTTAATTTCTCACTGATGCATGTTTGTTCAGTAAAAGTTGTCAAAACAGTTTTTTTGCAAATTGTCTTGTGTATTTGCCGTTATGTTAGATTCTCATCCAAATTTAAAATGAATTGCCGACACAGAAAATAGAGAAATAGAAATGATAAACTTCTACGCCTGACTTTACTGGAAAAGTAGGAGTCTACTAAATAGAATGTAAACAACCCCCTCCCCCAAATACATAAAGAAAATATCCCAAAATTTCAAGATAAGAATATAACCAAGTGGTGACCTCATTGACAAATCCGTGAGATTTGAACACTGATCTCAGGGTTAGAATCTAATGTTTTAACCACTCAGCAATTATATATATATATATATATATATATATGTGTGAAAGAAATTATGAGGAGGATTTGAAATAATCATAAGTAACTAATTCATTGAGTCTAGAAGAATCCTCAGCAGAATGCAGAAAGCACTGGACAGCCGTTTCATCTTATATTTGGGACCCATCAACAGTGCACATCCACTACCAAGAATCAAACCTGGACTGTTAGGATATGACGCCATGAGATATATATATATATATATATATTTTTTTTTTTTAGGAATCTAATCACTTTGTGTACAACTTTTCATTCCACATTCCATTGCAATGGCAACATGACACTTGTTCGGTCTGTTGTACCATGCATGTAATAACAATGAATGTTATCATTCAGTTGCAATATGACAAAATTGCTAAATATTACATTAGGCATTATTGTTACTGTTACATAGAATTAAACAGCAAAGTATATATATGGGTACAAAAATGAATTTACAAAATGGTCAGTCATGGTCCGATGATGTAAGAAACACGTTTTTGAGACATTAGTATAATGACAATCCTTTTACAAGTCAAAATACAATTTGGACATGTTTTGTTTTTTGGTTTTTGTAGTCTGAGTTGGGTTTATTTTTTTTGTGCTTTATTCAGAATGATGGTTGGAGGGGAAAATTAAAAATTAGATGAGAGATGAAGTTTTTCTTATTTTAAATCCTCTGATCCTCACTGACAAAATGAAAGGGCAACAATAAGGGTTTAATATCCTGCTGTCATTTCTACTTCCTACGATCCCTGTGACCAGCAAGGTGGAGAGATTTTTTTTTTTTTTTTTTTTCCTGATGAAAGCCATTTGATCATATACATAATTTAATCTTTTAATAATATCACTTTCAAGGTTATCCTAAGCCAACATAGAAAACTATAAAGTGATAAAACTAAAATGTAAATGTCAAAGGTTTCCAGGGCAGAGTGGGCAACTTCTGGACCTTTGCCACATGATCAGGAGAATGGATCAGCAGCCCCAGATGGATGTCACTCTGGTGATAAGATCATTCTACCAGCCTTTGACTATTGTGTTACATGTGACCAGATATAAAATTAATAAAGCCACTCAAAGCTGAGTATTTGATCTTCTGTAAGCAGAGATTGTGAAAAGATGATTACACTTTAATCATGTGACCCGATAACATTCTTTACTTTCACTCCACCTTCTGCAAAACTGATGCCTTACTTTGATGGATACCTCCATGACCTTTTGAGGTCAAGCCATGCTGTTGACACTATTAGGATAGAAAATTTATACAAATCTGTTTAGAGTGTACTGATTTGCCTCTCTGTGAAGGCAAAATGCAGCACAATGTCAGTTTGAATAGAAAAAAAAAATTGTCAAGTTCTGTAGACTTTACATTCTGGCATGCTGCAGACGTCAGGGAATGCTGTCAGTTTATCTATCTTATGGCACTGGCTATGGGCTTCCTAGTGGAGTGGGTCTCTGCTTTTTATATTCCTCTTTCCAATGAAAAGCCGATGTATGCTAGAGAAGATGATACAAATAAATGTTGAAAATTTAACAATTACATTTTTGTATTTGTAAATCCAGGATTTTGTTTGTAATACTGTTTTCTGCATTTATTTTAAAGCTCCAGAAAGATTGCAAGATTATTTAATAAGTTTTTTTTTATTTTATTAATATTAGGCCATGTCTATAGTATTTCTTTTTTATACTATTTACATTATTCGGACTATTGTCCTCATCTTTGTCGCCATATTTATTACAGTGTTTCAGCCATTGTATGCTCTGGCCTTCTTCAGGTGGTTGGAATGTTGAACTGAACCCTTTATTTCGCTCACTGGGGTAGACTGTTCTAGTTCCACAATCCTCAAGGACACATGACACAATGGATAAAGGCGTTGGTTAGATCCAGTGACTGGACCCAGAGAGTTGTGAGTTCAATACCTGGTTAAGGTTGTGGTGAACTTGGAGAGGGGAATTAACAGACATCCATTAGACATGGCATGTGGAACTAGAACAGTCTACTCCAGTGAGCGAAATAAAGGGTTCAGTTCGACATTCCAACCACCTGAAGAAGGCCAGAGTGTACAACGGCCGAAACATTGTAATAAATATGGCGACAAAGATGAGGACAATAGTCCAAATAATGTAAATAGTGTACATAATACCTCATCTCAGAAATATTGACAGATACTGAGATCTTTACTTGAAAGTCTATTTCACGTAAACATCAAAAGACTCTGCAGGACTCCACTAATACTATTACAACTACTATTATAATATTTAAATCTGGTGGGTAGAAAATTTTACTGCATTTTACAAGTATATATAAATATATTAAAATACTATAAAACAAAGAGGGCTTACAGCCATATCACATTAAAATGCTGGAAATCACCAAAGTTAAGCAATATTGAGCCTAGTCAGTACCTAGATGGGCGACCCCTTGGGAATACCAGGTGCACTAAGCCTGGATGTGCAATGGCCTGGAAATTGTTAATCAGATAGCCGAGTTCCAATTCTGGTTGGGTTTGTTATATTCACTTACCATTATTATCTCAAAAAAAATCTTATCTAAAAAATATTTTCTGGCTTTAAATAACCTGCAAAGGATTAAGCCTTAGAAAACAAATCAGTTCATCAGAATAAAATAGATTTAAGTACCCTGACCTTTTTATTGAACTCTTTGTTTATTGAAGTATGCTTGAAGTTTATTCATTTAATAATTAGTTATGAATTAAAAAAAATATTATACATGTATTCCAATTTAAAAGTTTCTATTATTAAAATTGTAAAACTCCTGTTAAATTTATCCATGTATATGTACTAATAAGAAAATGAATGAAAATTTTATAGGCATATCATTTGGAAGGGGGGCAATCTTGAAATTGAGGGAGGGTGGGTGACATTCTGACATCAATGAAATACTGATTAGCTACATAGGTATGTCTTTTAGATTTATTTACATTCTCTGGTATATAAATGTATAGAAACTACCATTGTCACAAAGTGGGGGACCAGTTTATATATTGATTCTAGTATGTAATTAATCCCCCCCACCTTATATCCACATTATAATTTACTTGCTTGTTTATCAAATTCTGATTAGATATGAATCCACCTTTTCTTCTCCCAGATATGGGTTAATTAGTCAGACTTGTATCACTCTACACCATTATTTATCTGCCCACCTCACCAAAATCTTACAACCTAAAAATATATTCTGGCTTTAAATAATAACCTTGAAAGAGTTGATAAGCTGTAGAAAATAAATCCATCAATTACCAATAGTATTCACCTGTACCATTTGTTTCAAATGTTATAATAGCAGATGTAAATATTGATATTCTTGTAGTTTTTAAGCATTATTTTAAACTGGGTTGCAGAGCTGACAAACTGCTCTCAGAATTCAGCAAGTGGAAGGAAATGAAATAACATCTGATTGCTTTTCCCAAAACTTGTTTAAGCACTTGAAGGCTGGTGTCATATCCTTTTGAAATAAAACCTTGAAGTAGGTAACTATTAATTTTTGAGTATGATACTTTAAAACCAAAATCTGAAGAAATTATACTATCAGTAATTGAAAACTTTCAGAAGAGATTGTCAAGAGACACCATACGTGGTCTGATCAAATAAAGTACTTGGACTCTTGCTATGATAATGGGGTTTAAGTACACAGTGATGCTGCTTGGCACAGACTGACCTTGAACTTTGTTGCACATCACACTAAGTTATAATGTTGTCGCTCACTTCTGTTGTTTATAGCAGTGCTTATAAGGAAAGTGTGTAGTGTGGTTGTCTCATCATATCCCAGAGGTTCCATCAGTGACTATGGCTTCTACAGCATTTTTTGGCCAAGAACATCATTCCCTAGGTCTGACAACCACCATATTCCCCAGATCTTTCCCCTTGCAACTTTTTTCCTCTTCAAAAATAAAATTCCACTTGAAAGGATCAAGATTTCAAGACGCTGAGTAAATCAAAGAGAATGCAACTGGGGAGCTGCTTGTGATCCTAAAAAAAGGAGTTCCAAGAATACTTCTGTCAAACGAAGTGATACTGGATAAAGTGTATGGATTCAGCAGAAGTGGACTACTGGCATTTATCAGACCTTGTATGCACACACACACACACATTGTAAAGAATTAATGGGTTCATTTTTATTTCTTCCACCATTATTACAGTGAATACTTTGTATTTGAAATCGATGCCCTATCTCTATTTATTAAACGTGTGTATTACATCTGCCAGCATGCACACATTCATTTGAGAAATCTTAGTAAAGAAATACGCATTCACGGCAGGGAATGAACATGTATCGCCGCTTTTGTAGGGGAAAATCACTCTTTGATCAAATGTGTTTTACCACTCTGCCATGAAGGGGTACACAGGTTCAATCTCTGCCACAAAGGCATTTTTCTTTGCTAAGATTTTTTTTTTAATACACTTGTGGTTAGACATAATACACACTGTTTAATAAATAAAAATGTGGTGTCTATTTGAATATGAAGTATTTACTATGATTGTTTTAAATTACACACACACACACACACACACACACAGGTGTCCCAAAAAGTTTCATCCAATTGTTTGCTGAGGCAATGACATATCTCGGCTGCATTTGAGCGACACAGACAATAATGTTGGACAGCAGCTCTTTGTTGATTCTGATTCAGTCTGAAAGCCATGTTCCTGAAGCCTCAAAGACCAAACTGCAATAAAATAAATAAAAATAAGGCAAAATGTTTCGGCCATATATATATATATATATATATATATATATATATATATATATATATATATATATATATATGCACATTTCATTAAAAACGACTGACAAGGTGCTTTTATTTAGTTTTTTTTTTTAATGTTTTTCTTTTCAGATGATAAATTATATAAAAACTAAATAAAAGCACCTTGTCAGTCATTTTTAATGAAATGTGAATAAAAGAAGGATTGCTGCCTAAATATATATATATATATATATATATAGACAGAACTAATATATAAAAATAAAAAAAATAAAGATACTCAAATATTGCTGCCTTTCCACAACTTAGTTTCTTATGGACTTCCAGTTTGTTATACGGTAGTCTCACGATCTTTGTGTGGTTCAAAGGACAAAATACTCAATTGCGTTGTGAGATAGCCATATAACAAACTTTGTTGTGGAAAGTAATTACTATTTGAGAATCATTTTTTTTTTTATCTCTTATCTATAAGATGTTTGTTTCAAATAATATCCAAGAGATTAAGAAAGTGACAAATACTTGATATTCCCTGATACAGTGGAATGTCTCTTCACAAATTTAATTCATTCCTGAAGGCAGTTTGTAAACTGAAACTATTTTCCAGCATAGGAATCGATGTAAAAGGAATTAAATCATTCCAGGATGCTAGATGATTGTTTATTTAAACATTTTTACAAAAGTACTTTGTGGAGAAGTTTATACACAAAACCAATGAAAATCTAACATGAAAAAAGATAAACACAATACTAAATAGATAAAATATAGATGAAAACTTAATTTTAGTGTACAGGTTTGGAGGAGTGTTGATGGAAGTGTAGGGTGTTGAGGAAGAGAAGTCCCCACCCATGAAAAATATGAGGTCTTTCTGTGGGTTTCTTCTCTTTCTCTCTTCTGTCTCTCGGCACTTCTTGATGCTGCTTGAGACTCACTCGGTCTCACTAAAAAAAAATTGTCCAATGATATTTGTTTTTGTCTGTTTTAAAATGTTTCTAAAGTGAGACCTGTCATTGTAAATATTTGCAATCCCGCCAATGATCCCGGTTTGTCATCCCAAGTTGTCGTAGACTTGTGTGGTCCTCACTCAAGACATTTTTTTTTTTTGTTTGGAGAATTTGTTTGCGAATCCATTTGTTCATGAGAAGTGGTGTTCATGACCCAAGATTCTATTGTACTAAGTAAACACACCAAAAAAAGAAATTTTTTTTTTTTTTTTCTTCAATGGTTTCCAAGAGAACCCATTTCCATAATCTGCCTGCATTTTATTGCTTAATGCAAGTGAAGGTTTTGCTTTGGTTGGACCATCACATATAACAACATAATCAAGATATTGACATTCCACACCATTTCAAACAAAATGGTTAGGATAGAAGCCAACCATCAATACTGGAAAGAGCAATAAGGAAACTGTTAATGTTACCATTTTGCCTGTCTCTTCCTCAGTGAGCACAACCAATACACCCCGCTAGTACCTTTATAAATAATAGTGCAGTACGATCACAGATTTCCCCTTCACCAAACACTGTGCTTATCTATAGGTTGCTTCTTATTGCATTCGATGTCACCACTGGCGTCAGTTCTTTCAACCTCAATGCCACATAGACTGTATTAACAAGAAATAATTTCTTTTTCATGAGAGGGACAGACATTGATTCTAGGTAGTGGGAGGAAGATCTTTAGGGGAACTACCCACTCCTTAGCATTTCACCATGTGTGGGCTAGCCTCTCTAAGGAATCTGGGTACTGGAAAGTGTCTCAACTCTTCAAGATTCTTGCAGCCCTCTGTTGACCTATCCAAAACTTAAATAAAAGTAATCCATCGCTATCAGAATTTGATCACCAAGAGTCTTTTGGTCAGTAACTTGCTATCTTTGACTGCCCTCTGCAATTTGTAACATTCTGTTGATTTTTTTTTCTTCTTCTCCATGTTTATATAGGTACAATAAATGAATCCTTGACTATTAATGTTTCTACTAGCTGTGTATATATTCTTCTGGTTGTAATGTGGAGGTCATATAAATTGCTCCTTGCAATTTCAAGGACATCTCATTTTTAGAGCTAATGAGAGAGATTGACTATTGCAACTTCTGTTATTAGAAGTGAACAACAAAAAGGATGAAAGGAAAACCTATAAACAATGATACTGCAATTGTGTTAAGCTTCAATCACCCTTTTTTAAATATACAAGGATTAGACACGAACAGACTGGAATACTTCAGTTTTGATACATTAATCAATGCTTTATTATTCAAAACTATTTACTCGTTTTTCATCTCAATGAAACTTTAAATTCCAAAATTGTGATAGAAATAGATTTGATTTATTTACCTTTTTTCTTTCTTGATGGATCAGGAGCCTTGTTTTGACTCCCATTTGGGTCATCAATGCTGATATAACAAAATATATACTTTTTAATTTCACTCCAAGCAAGGTGATAATGCCACTAAGATACAAGGGGTAAACCCAATCCTAAACAGGAAACAAAGGATAAAACTCTACTCCTGAGCTTAGTGGTGTTTAAGACTAACAGGAAAAATGGGTGAAGACTATTAGGCCAATCATCCAAATGGGGAGGTTCTGCTGATGAAACTAGTGTTAGAAATCCTAAATTAAACCTCATCTTGAACTCTGACCACTGACACAAGGCAGGATATATTATTTAGTGAAACTGTTTAACTAGAAACTCCTAGACAAGATAGAAAGGAAAGTGGGTACAACAGACTATCAATTGTAAGAAGACAGAAGCTATGGTTATGAACAAGAGGAACAGCCTGAGATAAAAGCTATAAATTGGTGATGTCAATTGAAACATTCTCATATGATCACCAAAATTAAGTAACATCAAACCTAGTCAGTACCCAGATGACTGTTTGGAATTGAGAGTAGAGTCCCAATTTCATTTGTGTTATATTATTCCAAAAAGTAAAAGTATGAATCCACTTCCTCTCCCGCTAGCTATGGGTTAATTATTAGAACTTGTATAAGTAAATCATTGCTATCTCTTCTTCCAATCTAAAAATATATTCTGGCTTTAAATAATGTGCAAAAATTTGATAGGCTGTAACCAAAAAAAAAGTTAATTTTAGAAATTAGTATGGGAAGTGTTTGAACCAATAGCAGAAAATTTGACTCTGAAATCTGAAGGCACATTGGAATAGCAAAAATGCTTTCCGAAAGCTAAGTATTAAAAAAACAGGAAAATGTCATTGGAAACAAAGGTAAGAGTTCTGAATTGCTATGTAATATCAGTCTTCCTATATGAGAGTGAATGCTGGACAATTTCCTCACAGAAGCTTGTGACAACAGGTGTGGTTCTACAGAAGGATGCTGAGAATATTGTGGATGGAATATGTGAGTAACAATAAAAATTTTAAAGAAAAGAAAAAGAACACCTATTATTAGACAATTGAAATTTATGGGACATAATGAGGAAAGAGCGATTTGAGAACTTGACACTCATAGGATATTAAAAGCAAGAAAGGGAAACAGTGAGTAATCTATCTTATGAGCTTGTACAAGTATAACCGAGAGGTGGTAGGATAGTAAGGGGACAAACATTATTTAGAGTTACAAAAGATGGGTAATTGTGGAGAGCCATGATATGCCCATGTACTGAAGAGAGACAGCACATAATGGTAATAGCTGTTTCCCTACAAGGAGGCATTTGACATTCATTGACTGAACAGCTAGTACTGCTTTAGGTTGAAATTTTATAAAATCTTTCTCTTAAAACAAATTTTCAGGAAAATAGGTTTCTGAAGTCCAGTAGCTGTTATAACTCTTTCCGGTATTGATGGGAGTTTCCTTCCTAACCTTTTATTTGAAGTTATGTGGAATATCAACATCTTGATTATGTCATTATTTTCTCTTACAGTTGCATATGATATTCATTTTAGTTGCTGTTGAAAGTCCTTAAGTAATGTGGTTTCTGATTCTGTAGCGCCACTCTACAAGGTTCAAAGAGGGATGGTTTTTGCCAAATCCCACAAACTTAACTCACTCAAAGACATTTTGGCAGTTTGATGCCATGCATGAAATCTATATGAAAATCTTGATCTGACAAGGCTGTTTAAAAATATGGCTCAAGTTTTTAGGTTAATGATTTGGTTTTGTACCAATTTGTGGTGTTGGGTGAAACTACCCCTGATGCAGCCGATTGTTTGTTCAATTTACTTTTCTCCTATATTTAATTTGTCATAACTGTATTCTGAGTTATTTGAATTTTTTTATCTATTCAGGATAGATGCCATGAGTGCTTTCATTCCAATTCTAGCTGATAGTTTATCATAAGAGATTAATTTAGCCAGGTTTAGGCAGATAACCTTGTTTTTTTTTATGTAGACTAAATGAAGTATTGCCGTCAGCTAGACAAAACGACAGCCCCTATCATATTGGTAAAAACTTTGACAACATGAACCGAGTGGTGGTGTGAAATCCAGACAGTGTTGGATCAGCTTCAAGTTTTAATATAAGACTGAAAAATGTGTGAAAACAGTCCGTATTGTTGCAGCAGTAGAGAAGTCAAGATGCCGTTCTCTTCCCAGATTCCTTTGGCATACTGGCTTATCGGCACATCACAATGAAACACCAGTTCCCATATGATTACTGAAGTTAAGCAACGTTGAGCCTGGTCAGTACGTAGCTGGGTGATTTCTTGCAAATACTTGCGGGTGTAATGGATAATGGCTTAGAATTGTTAATTGGAGAGCTGAGTTCCAATTCCAATTGGGTTCATTATATTCACTTATGCACAAATAAACTTAGAAACTCTCCCCACCAGCTATGGGTTAATCAGTAAAACTTGTATCACTAAACCATTATTATCTCCAAAAATAAGAATAAAATTGCATATGCAATATTTAGATTTCGGCATTAAATAACCCGCAGAAGCTAAACAAAAACAACCAACCAACTTTTTGTATACTGTGATTTCAACATGCAAGAGTGGATGAACATGACAATGCTGGAACTCCTAAGAGCCACTGCCAATAGATCATCCTGGAAGAGTGTATATTCTTCTATCCTTAGGTCCCCCTAACTGACAGATACAAGCAGTCAAGGGACTGGTGATGATGATGATGGTTTCAACACAGAGAGACTGGCCGGGGGGGGGGGAGCCACCATGATGGAAATGGTAGGTAGCTAGCTGACCTGTTGACATCCATTCTCCCTCTCGCTTCCACCAAGAAATTCTGCCTACTACTATTTTGGAATGCAGCTTTAGGGTCCCTACTGAAGAATTGCCTATAGACCACTAAAATCCAGACATGATATGCAACTCAACACGAGAAAACACGTCTTAAAGAAAAGGGGGGTACAAACTGTTATCGTTTTTATTATGAAACCTAAATGTTTTTTTGGGTTTTTTTTTCCTATTGGATCCAGTAAGACTGACATACTTTCTGAAGAGGCAAGTTGGTCATATCATTTTTTTCTTGCTTTTTCAAGGGCTTTTCATTGTTGATCTGAATAAAGCTGAACAGATTTCTATAGTAAATAATATTGAGTCTATAGAATTTCTTCCTTACTTTACATTCTTTTGATGTAACCTACATTGAATTGAATAATTCATTTTTCTGTTTCTTTCAGGCTTTTTATTTTCCTCACATACACACATACTTCAGTTTTATGTAAATAGGTAAAACATGCCTGGTGCTGAGTACTGACCTCAGATTTGGAGAATTTCTTATTTTAAATGGATGTAAAAAAAAAACATTTTTCTCTCTGAATAGCTTAGTGAATTTGGTTGCATATTAATTGTGAGTTCAATCCCTGTGCCACATACTACAGACTTAAATTCAATGGAAACAATATTAAATAAGATAGTGGAGGCATTTGTGGAGTAATGGATAGTGGCTCCAATTAAGAAATCTGAGTGCAGTGTTTGAATTCAGGTTGAGTTTGTTACATTCATTTGCATACAAATACTGGGTTCGATAACCTTGGGTTGCAACCTGCCTAAGAGGAGGATAACTCTGAATTCAAAACTTCCAACAAATAGCCTCATCTGCAATTTGTCAAGTGTGGTGAGTATGGCTACCCCCCCCCCCCCGAAGACCTGGTCAATCAGGGAGGGGTTACTCTAACAAGATTAACAAAGATTTGGATTTGAATTAAATAAGAACAAGATGCGGTATCCCTAGATATAGATGATGGAATGAAGGGGGGGGGATTTACATCAGCAGGTTAAATAAAGGGTTCAATCTGAAATTAACTAGAGGTTACTTGGATCAATAAAGACCTGAAGAAGGCTGTAGGGTCCAACAGCCAAAACTGTGTGATAAGAAAGATGAGGATATTAGTGCAAATGAAAATGTTGCTCTATTTATTTTGTGTGTGTACACGTGCATTTAACTAGACTAATAACAAGCAAATTCCTGAAAGATTAAACTTACTACTCACAAATAGCAATCTTTATTGTTCCATCATTGGTGTCCTTGGGCCAAACTAAGCTGTGTGTGTATGTGTGTATATATATATATATATATTTGTGTGTATATGATGGATTAATGGATAACAGCTCAGATTGAGGAATTGGAGAGTCAAGTTCATTACATTTACTTATGTGTCAATACTATTGGGAAAGGTATGAATCCATCTCTTCTTCTCCCAGCTATGGATAATTAGCAGGACAGACTGGGTCCTTTTGCCTTGTGTAGCAACTGGCCAAGTAGGACAACTCTGTATACAAAAACTGTGTTGAAATGTGTCACTTAAAAAAAAAAAAAAAATTTGTTTCTCTGTGCCCGTCGCTACGACAGGAGTCTCCACTTCTGAGACAAACTGCCCTCCTCATTCCAGCCCTTTACATAGAGCTTGGTAACTCGCCTATGCAAAACACCAACAAGCCAGCTACCAATCACAGTTTCCGCGCTTGCCCACCTCCACTCGCTTTGGGGGTGTCAAGTTGACCGATCAACTCATTATAAAAACTAAAGAGGGTCATTTGCGGACCTTGTGGCACACAGTGTGGTTGGTTCTACATAAGCCTTCAAATATATATATATATATATATATATATATATATATATATTCAAATGTGGTGTGTGGGTAGTCTGGCTGTTCACTTCTAAGAATTGAGCTGCTGGATCCTCGTACTTCGTAAAAGTATGTGAGAATCCCCCCTCTCTCTCTCTCTCACACACACACACACACACACACACACACACACACACACACACACACACACACACATATATATATATGGCATATGAGGATACAGCAACTTGATTCTTAGAAACAAACAGCCAGACTACTCACCCATATGATTTGCTTATGGTGAAAGCTTCTGTAAAACCAACCACACTTTTTGGAAGAGCTGAATGCAGGGGAGATATATGTGTGTGTGTGTCTCCCCCCCCCCCACTCCCAAAAAGTTTCACACACACTTCAGGAAAAGAAAAACTTGTCTTTCATAGTTTTATAAAATAGTGATAACACTGTTTACTATATATATTTTTTCAACAGATTTTATTACCCTGATGGCTGTAGCTTTAACAAATCCTAAAGGATGTTGTGTATCACAGAAAACTGACTACATTGGTAGCCCTTAGACAAAAAATTGAAACTGCATGTGCAGCAATCCCGTTGGATGCTTTGGACAACGTTGCCCAAGCAGTAGTTCACTGTACAAATAAATGCCTGGAAGCTAAAGGCCACCATTCTGAGCATCTCCTGTGATTGTGGAATCCAAAGGTAATTTGTATTAATCTCATGATGTCTAAATAAATTTAGGATTACAATATCTATACAAATTTTTCCTTTCCTGAAGTATGTATAGATGTTTTGGCAAACTCTGTATATATGAGCAACAATCCTTTTATACAAGTTTCATTGAATATAAACGATAAAGAATATATTTGAGATTTTTAATTTTCTTGTGTCCTTTTTTTGAAAACTGAGTGTATGGGAAAAATTTTCAGGGTGTTGGTTTTACCCAAGAGCTTTGGCTAATACCTTAACTATTTTCAATGTAGCTTTGGGAGGGAGTCGTTTTTGTGGTAACAAAAATGATTCATTTTCTTTTCTATACTGTGTTGTGTAAAAGGCTTTTTTTTTTTTTTTTTTTTTTGTTATAGTAATTTCCTTATATATATAATATATATATGTGTGTGCGTGCATGTTTGAATGTGAAATATGTTCAAGATCAAATTATAAAGGGCATGCCCTTAAAAAAAGAAAAACAAACTATTGTGAAACTCTGAACAGATAATATTTGATTAGCAAAGAGAAGCCAATATTGATTATTTTTGAGTAAACTGTTTGTCAATGTTGATTTCGTCCAATATCATTTGCTGTCTTTTTAAGATGATTGAAAATAAATATTGAAGAAATAACATTCCCTATCAATATTGGCATTTTCTTGTGAATTGATGTCCCCAATTTAGAATATTTGATTGTTACCAAAACCAACACTTGACTTGCCTGCCAAGTGCATTTTCAGGTTGAATATGACTGGGTCATTTACGTCAATACTCTCCATTAGTTCAAGGCCATAATTTATTCCTTATAGCAAACGCTAATATATTTAGCTACTGCAAAAGAACTGCTATTGTCCTACATATATTTAGAATTATTATCTAATGGTGCAGCTCTAGAGTAATTGTCTGTTCAATCTTATCTCTGTACTCAGGAATGTTATCAGCTTCACAATGTATTCCTCATATCATTATTACTATTATTACTATCATGACAGTTATTAGCTGTAATGATTTTTGTAATAAAACCTGTGAAAATATTAGTAAGAAAAACACAAAAGTCAAAAGTTTGTCAGCAATGTATCCCACCAATATCTAGTCTTGCTATAACTTGGCAAACAGAGGACATTACGGCACAAAAAAAGATCAGATATTCTCCCGGTCAGCAAGTGAGATGCCCTTTGAATAAGATCCTTTGTTGTGTTTTCACTTTTTTCACAATGACCAAATGAGAAGATACTTAATATCTCCCAATTTGACTTGCCAGTCAGGCCTCCTGCCTCCACTGGCATCCCAATTTGTCTGTCTCTACAAAGCTAAAATTGCCATTGAAACGCTATGGATGAAATTAAGAGAAATACAATACCTAAGCAGCTTATGGTAATCCCAAAAGAAAATTTTGAAGGTTTTAAAAAGTGGAATGGACATTGAGATTATTGTGAGAGTTCATAAAGGAAGAGTACTTTGATGAGGACTAGGAAACCATTGCTTACCTAGAGAAATGGTATCCTAGTCCTTTTTTTTTTCTCCCCAATAATTTTAAATAGATATTTCCTGAGTATACTTTGTATTCATTTATTTGAATAATACTGCATTATACAAACTAGTGCTTTTATGGTTAGTCACAACAGTTATGACTGCTGTTCCCTCCAAAGTTTCCTGTTGTCTTCAGTAAAATGCAGATGATGTAATGGGTAGCCGCTTGGAATGAGGAATTGGAGAGCCGGATTTGTTGGATGTTGGCCATCCCCCAGATTCATGGGGAGGAATTGGCCTACTGTGCTGACCCAATGTGTGTTGGTAGAGGCAGATGTGATATGCTTGGATGATCATATCTCTTTTCAAATTGTGATTGCTCACGTGTATTTGCATGTAAGTGAATGTAACAAACATGACAGGAATTTGAAATTGGCTCACTGATTTCTCCTTACAAGCAGTCATCCATTACAGTACATGCACATGCAAGCTTACAGCACCTGGTATTCCCAAACAGTCCCCCATCTAGGTACTAACCAGACTCAACATTGCTTAATTTAGATGATCTGTCAAGAACCAGTGTTTCACTGTGATATGGCTGTAAGCTCTTCATTACATTCACTTACGCACAAATATCCTTGGGAAAGGTATTAATCAATCTCTTCTCCACAGGCTATGGGTTAAATAGTAAGACTTGTATCTGGAAAAATCATTGTTATTCTAAACAAAATTGTTAACCCTAGAACACTAACCCTGGGTATATAGTACCCAGTGAAAATTTTCCTACTTTTAATTACAATTTTCAGTACCTGATTTTCTTACCTAAATGTTTTTCAGTTCCTATTAATGTTAACTCAAAGTACAAAGTTTGAAGTGCCTGCAGGTAAAATATTTCAAATAAAGATTTATATTTAATATTTATTTTTGATATTTTCAAAATCTGGTATGATATATCCATGGTTAGTAGTAGTGTAACTTTAATTGATGGTCAGTGTTCTAGGGTTAATACAAAATTAACTTGCAGAAAAATAATTATCCTTCCAATCCAATATATCTTTTGGCTTTAAATTCAAATTTAATCTTCAAAGGTTTAAAAAAAAAAAAAAATCAACCAAACATTTCTTTGGGGAAGTTTAAGCTAAACTCTTTAATCCACTGCTAGAGGAGATTAATATTAATTATTTTGGCAATATTTAACCTTTGTGCTTGTAAAAGGACAGTTATTCTCTGAACTTTGCTATTATTGTATACACATTTAACATCGGCAATGCTTGTTTCAAAAAGTGATGAGAAATTTAATAAAACAACAAACATATGAAAGTGGATTTATATATTTTCTTTATTCTTGAATTGACAAGCAAGATATTAAACACTATTTATTAGATTGCTTTTTTACAAGAATACGTTTATAGCTGAAACTAGATGAGTGAACTGAACGAGAACAAAATGGTTTCTCTACGATACTCTGAAGTTGGAGTGCTGAATATAACATCAGTCAGCTAAATAACAAAGGTTATATTTTTTTATTAATCATATATATATATATATATATATATATATATATATATATGACATTAGGAAAACAGCCAATTCCACTACCTTGATTTCTTTTGTTCATTTGTAATGGGATAAAAAGAACATGTGTATATTTCATTTAATCCCCCAATATTCTTGACATATGGCCCAGTGGATAAAGGTGTTAGTTAGATCCAGTGACAGGTCCCAAAGAGTGTGAGTTCAATACCTGGTTAAGGTGGTGGAGAACTTGGAGAGGGAATTAAGCGGGAGATAACTGATAACTGACATCCATTAGACATGGCACGTGGAACTAGAACAGTCTACCCAGTGAGCAAAATAAAGGGTTCAGTTGAACATTCCAACCACTTGAAGAAGGCTGGAGCGTACAACGGTCGAAACGTAATAAATATGGCAACAAAGATGAGGACAGTAGTCTGAAAAATATAATACCTCATCTCAGAAATATAGACAGATATTGATTTTTTTTTCCCTCCTCCTCCTCACCTTCAACCACACCTCACATTGTGTGCTTAGTCATTCATTTTTTTTTTTAAAAGATAAAGCATTAGGAAATCAATTGACCGAAATCATCTGAAGATACTGAAAGGTTGAAACCAAGGTAGCAGAATCGGCTGATTTCCTAATTTTCTATACTTGAAAGCTCTACATGTTAAATTTTCATCGTTTTATGTGTATTGAGCACTTTTTAATACTACTGTTTCGTGGTCTAATTCAACTCTATTAACTTTTATATATATATATATATATATGAACATAGAAGTCAACACATAGAGGCAACAGTCTGTTTCATGCTAGATGCAATCATCAGGCCACGAGTGCTGTTATTTTTCTCGGCTATATATATATATATATATATATATATATATATATATATATATATATATACACGGGTCAGTGGTGCATTGTTGGTAGTCTATTTTGGTGGTTATTTTACCGGAAGTCGTTTATTTGTTTATTTATTTGGGTTAAATTATTTTGCTTGTTTTTATTTATTTTTATTTTTTATTTCTTATATGTTTATTTATTGTTATCAGTGTTTTTATTAACGTAGTAAAAATTTGTTTATATAGCTTATTTAATAGTTGTGTTTTTGTTTGGGAAGATAATTAAAGCTATTTGTTCAATTTTGGGGTTGTTATATATTGTTTTGGGGTTGTTATATATTGTTTTGAGAGCAAAGTTCTTGGTATATTATTTTTGATTTTTTTCTTTTTCATAATCATTTCACCCCATGCAAGGCAATAAAGCCAGTAAAATGCATTTTCTGGACATTCTTTCATTTGCTCTTGCCATATAAATTCACTAAAATAGATTTGAAAGCATCTTAGATTTTTTTTTAATCCATTCATCTCAAGCAAGGTGATAATGCTACTAAGATGTAAGAGGGAAATAGAATGGAAATCCAATCCTAAACAAGGGGATAAACAAAAGCTCTACTCCTGTTCAAAAGACCAGGGAGGAGTGTGAACCAGACGATAGGCAAACCTGTCTACTCGTATTTTGATGATTTTTATAATTTTTCAAAATATATTTCTTTATGAAATGATAAATCATAAATATCTCATTGTACTTGGTTCACATATTTTTATAATCTTGTAAGTAAACATTGCCAAGGGAGCCAAAATGTGAAATAATACACTAATAGCAGTGTTAGCAACCATCCTTTTTGAAACACTCAAAAGTGACCGAATAAGAATGATTTCTCAAAATTAGACAAGTTCTTTTTATGACTGTTGTTTTGTGCTAGTTTTACTTTTAATTTTTAAAAGGTATGAGGAAGTAAAAAACAAAAAAAAAACTGAATTGTTACTGGGTGGAAATGTTCCAATAATAAAAGGCAAAAAATTATGTCTTCTTTTAGCTCTTAACAGACAAAGATTTTTTTTGTTTTTTATTTATACACTTTTTATTTTTAAATTCATATTACAGATCACCAGGCCCATATGCATAAGCATGCATTTGTCTCTCTCCACGTTAAAACGACCTTGTGCCACATCCAGCCTTGGTGGTGAGGCTGGGTAAATATACCTCTCACTATTAAGTAGGTTTGGTTAGGTATTAGTATGTTTGTCAGAAATTACAAAAAGTTAACTAACAACGGTTTCATTATCATTACAGCAATTTTATTTAATTATCTATTTATTATTATTGCTATATAAATTATTATGATTACTCCTCCCCCATTTTCCTTAGTTTCTATTTGCTTTTTAATGTGTGCCAGACATGATGGATGTGTCTTCTTCATTGACCTTTTTATTTCTGAAAAGGTTTTAATTTAACACGGTGGGCTTTTTCCAGCTTTCAACAAGACTTCTATTCCCTTATTTCCCCTCTGGTTTAAAAAAAAAAAAAAAAATGTCTAATGAATGTAAATCTTCATAGACCTTTTTGGTAATTTCATCCTTATCATTTAAGTACACTACACGACCTTTGAGGTTGTCTACTTCCTCCTCCTCCTTTCTCTCCCTCACTTCTCCTCTCTTTTACACCCTTCACTCCTCTCTCTTCCTTCTCTTTTTCATTCTTCAAAATAGCATAAAGAAGACCATGATTTTTTTTTTCCTGCGATAATGATAATGTATTATTTTTCACAAAGGAGAAGGAAAAAAATTTTTTTTAAATCTTTTTTAACAAAACCCGAGTAAACCAAACAGGTGTAACATTTAAATGGAGCCAACACTTGAGATGTACAATGACTAAAATTTCCCCCCCACCCTTGGGAAGATTTTTACAGAAAGTGTATTGAGAAAATAGACATTTTTTCAAGCAATGTAATTATCAAACAGAAAATGTTTCAAAGATATGACACTCTTAAACAATAGCATCATTATACAAGCCATAGATTTTTTGCAAGAAATCTTATGAGTAGTCATTCATTACTATAATGAAGGCATTGTGGCCAAATAATATCTCTTCCATGTCACTGCACATGCAAACAATTTGCTTTTATGGGCATTATCAATGAATATGAATTGAAAACCTCAATTAAACGACTAAATCAGTCCTCTATAAATATCTATGTTTTAGTTTATATATTCTCTTTTAATTCGTTTAAGAAGACGGGGGTAATAGTACTACAGTGAAGAACCTTGTTCATCTGTCTAATATTAACATTTGAAATCCTAACTTTAACTACAACACAGTTTTACCATCAAAATTTTTGTTATTATTAAGAGGAATGACCAAAATATTAGTAAATTTTCTAATTCTTTCTAGAACGTGGGTAACAATCCTGTTTTTCTTGTGTCAGCAGGTGGGCCAAAGATTAGTATTAGGAGTTTTAGCGTTAGATTTATTGTCTTTTTTGCAGTGTGAAAATTCTTGCATTTTAATTAAATGTCTCTCTATTTTAATTAATTAACTGTCTCTCTATTTTAATTAATTAACTGTCTCTCTATTTTAATTAATTAACTGTCTCTCTATTTTAATTAATTAACTGTCTCTCTATTTTAATTAATTAAATGTCTCTTGATACTTCATCTCCCTATTGGTTTTATACCTTTTTCTCCCTTTCAACTAGGAGTCTCAAAGATAAATGTAGCAGTCTTACATCCAGTGTAACAGACTGTCTTTGCTCTTAGTATTTCTCGAATATTCTAGGCTTTGTTTGAGTTTGGAGAATGTTGGTGTATTCTGGGTTGTTTTGTTGTTGGTTTTGTTTTTTTGGGTTTTTTTTTTGATGATTAAATGGCATGGTAAATATTTGCATATGACTTTCCATACCCATTATTATTATATATATATATATATATGTGTAATTTGGCAGCAACTTTTCTATGTTGTTTATTTTTTAGAACACTACTTATTTTTAGTAATAAAATGCTTTTAGTCATGTTCCGAAAATAAAATTTCCTTCATCTACTATCCCGTTCTTGTGAATACTATCTCGTGTCTTGTCCAAATTATACCAATGAATCCTTTTGAAGAAGTGTTGGTCACAAGAATTTTCAAGTAAAAAAATTTTGACAGGTCTTTTTAAGTCATATATGCAAATTATGGCTCAGCAATCTTGAAGCTATCTGGTCCCACTTTAGACCTTTGGGTAGATGGGCCTATATCCAAAAGAATGGAGTGTAAGCAGTGGCATTAAAGCATTTGGATTTTGATGCCTCCAAGATTGTGGGTTAAGAGACCAGGCTGTTGGTCTTAATGTAGATTGTTTAGACCTTAGGTCTAAACAATCTGTATTAAGACCAACAGCCTGGTCTCTTAACTCACAATCTTTTACCCAATGAGGTCTTGTTTCTAAGTCTATTGTGAGACTGAAGTGTTATATTTGACAAACCTCTATTGATTACCCTATAAGCTTCTGGATACTCGTACATCAAAACAAACTGATGGTTGAGTCTGTTATATATGATGGTTGGTCATTAGTGTTGGAGCCTGATTATATAGTTATTATCTGAAAATTACATTGTTCCGTCTTAGATTAAGAGCATTGACAAGAGAAGATTATGTTGAAAAAAAAAAGTACTTTTCTTTCATTAGGCTAGCAACTAAAGTGAGGTATATCCACACACAAACATACAGCTAAAAAGTCCTTTGCTTGACCTTTGGTAAGATTTTGAGCCGTGCAGAAGGGACATGAGAACTCTTCGTTTTTTCACTTGCACATATACACATGCTATTTTCTACCATAAAAGGAATTCTTTAAAAAAAAAAAGTAAGCATC
The DNA here is from genome assembly GCA_964036315.1 of Acanthosepion esculentum. Taxonomy (NCBI): domain Eukaryota; kingdom Metazoa; phylum Mollusca; class Cephalopoda; order Sepiida; family Sepiidae; genus Acanthosepion; species Acanthosepion esculentum. Next base: position 3,421,414 of record OZ038507.1, on the reverse strand, counting down.
CAGAATCATGTCTTAGTAGGTCTTATTGTTTTTTATTTAACTGACATCCCCACTAAGGCAAGATGTGACACAATTTTTTTTTTTTTTTTTTTTTTGCGGGTCCCAATCATATGCATGCATATGGGCCAAGGATAAAAACTGCAGGTATACAGAAAAGGTTCTAGGTGCTTTAAGAATTCTTAGTACAGAAAACTGAATCTTTGAATTCAGTTGAGTTACATCTGAAGTTACCATTGCTTCTTTAATACCAGTACTAATAGGAAAGGCCCACTTCTCCCTGTACTCTTAGCACAGTTATTTTCACAAAATGTCTCACTGTCATGCCACCATAGTTGCTTAATGAGTAAATGAATTAGCTACTTTCCTATAACTATTAACAGAAAAATGCTACTACTTCTACAGTCAGCCTTGACAAGGATCAGTATAGTATTCAGGTTCATACAAGCAGCGTTAGAGACCAATTTCGTCCCCTTGCATATATTGGTTAGATTGTGCTTACTTTGGTATTAGGCTGTATTTATGTAGCACTAAAGATCAAACTCCAATTTAGTGTCTTCTGAGACTAGCAGTCTGTGAACCATTCCTCAAGTCTTAATCTATAAATAAATTCTTTCTTCATGGGAAGATGCTAACATTTTCATAATTAAATTTACAATGAACTGATAAATCAGCCAATTGTCAGAGGACTTACTTATTAGCCAATCAAAATTGAAGTTGTAAGTAGTCTTCCACTTGGTTTTTTTAAAAATCTCTTACCACTAACACCTGCACTTGTTTAGTCTTTTATTAACACCTGCATATATTTGTTTTCTTAATGAGAAAGAAAATTATTTTTCTTGTTTCATTATTTGTTAATCGGGCTGTAAGATGAGTTTCTTCCAATCATTTTCTTGTTTTTATTCATTAATTTTTTCCCGTGCTAACAAAATATGAAATATCAGGAAAGTTTTTGATTAAGACTGGGTCTGTGTTGTATCTTGCTTTGTGTTTTATCTATTTCTAATTTTTTTAATTTACTAACTTTTAATTGTTTTATTTACTTTGTGTCCACATATATGATTCATTTAAGTGTATAGTCATAGGTTTTGACTCTTGATGAAAACCTGTTTTCATTCTGTTAAGACATTTTTTTCTTGACCTATTATTGACATTAGTAAAGAATAAGGCCACAAGCATATTTAACTCACAATAGTAGTAATATGTAAAACTACCTTGCTAACCTGTGCTCTGTGGGGAAAGTATTGAAATTTAATAAGCTTTTCATAGGATGGCCACAAATATTTGGTTTGGTTTTTGTTTTACGGCATATCGACCCCATTGGGTTATTTAATGCTAACAACATTTTTATTGCTGGTAATGTTACTCTTCAAAAATCTATTTCTGGGAATATTTCTCCTTGAAGAAATCTGTAGCTGGTCATATTTTTTTTCAAACAATGTATAACTGTTTCTATTGCTGTTGTTTTGTTTTTGTTTTGTTTTTTTAAGTATTGCTGATAATAATTTATCCTTAAAAAATTATTGCTAGTAATATTTTTTTATTACAAAGTATTTCTGGTATTAAAACCTATTTTTATACAAGTTTGGGTGTTAATTATTTGCCCATAGTTGGGACCCTAACAGGTGCTACCACCCCAGGTAAGGGTGGACCTGGGAACACCAGCAATTAAGAGGTTGTTCCACGCTCCTCAAAACCACCTGATCAGAGGCCTTGCTGTTGGATGTAGTTTATCGTCATACCCAGGACGTGGCTACAAATATGGAGTACTCAGTGATGACAACTCCACAGCATTGATCATTATGATGGTAAACTACATCTGGCAGCAAGGCCTCTGATTAGAAGATTGGAGGATTTGAGGAGCGTAGAACCACCTTAATTATAGTTGTTTGTGAGGTCCACTCTGACCCGGGGTGGTAGCCCCTGTTAGGGTCCCAGCTATGGATAGTACCCCCTCCCACAAACATAAGCAAAACACTATGAAAGTAAAAAAAAAAAAAATACTTTTTATCGTAAAAATACCAGTAATACATTTTTCTATAACCCCCTCCCCCCCAAAAAAACAACCCAACAATACCTATTTATTGTAAAACTAGACTACCTGTAACACATTAGGTCACTGATGGTTCAAGTTATAAAGCATTGAAGTTGATTTCAACATTAAAAAAATTGTCTGTTTGAAGAAAGTTGAAATAAAAATGCTTACTGTATAAACAACTCGTATTTTTAAATCGTATTCACTTAAATCATTGTGCACCAGACAGACGCACCACAAATGCATGCAATCACAGACTTTTAGTATTATAGAGATGACCAATAATACATTTTATCTCATTGAAGGCATACAGTTGCATTCAAAATATTTAGATTTCAGCATTAAATAACCCATAGCGATTGATGTGCTGCTAAACAAAATCAACTAACCAACACAAAAGAACTCTTTCATGACATTAAGCCATATAATATCCTACAGCTTCTTAAATCGAACTGTATTCCAAAATATAACTTCAACTACAACATAAAACACACATCACTGCCTCTAGTAATTAGGCCCACACAAACATGTATATGCACAAAAGCTGAGCATCATCTGCCATGTATTCAATTGTGAAAGCAGAATGACATTTTTATTACTTCAAAACGCCAAAGAAAATTAAGTTTCAGCATTAAATGACCCATAAGGAATTGATATGCCATTAAACAAAAGTAGTAAGCCTGAAATTAGCTTACCAAATATTGCACTACACTGAACTTTTTGAATTATAATATTAGGAAATGATCAATAAGTCTGTAGCCTGAAACAGTTATTAGCTTAATTCTGATCTGAAATTTCCATTGTATAATATACAGTTAATGTTACAGACAAGATCATGTTGAAAAATATTTGTTGTTTCAAATAAATGCTTTTCCATTTGATATGTGCGTATATGTGAGAGACACACATACACACACAAATCAATAAGCCCAATGAACGTGGGAGCAGGCATAGTTTCATAGCTACATCATTATTAACCCTAATCCAGCCTGTCCCTGCAAGATATCAAATATTGTCAGTTGGAAAGCTTCAATATGTGTGTGTGTGTGTGTGTGTGTTGTGGAAGGAGTGTGTTTGTATATGAACATATGTGTATATGTAAATACAAGTGCGCACGCACGCACACACACACACACACACACACACACAAATAATGGATTAATAAGTCTATCTCGAAAGCTACTAGTTGAATTTTTACCTGAAATCTTCATTGTATGATGTGCAATCTTGAGAAAAACATTATGAACATACACTAGCAAAGAAGGAACATTCTGAAAAGCAAAAAAAATTCTTGTGTAAAATAAATACATTATGGACCCTTAGACTACACATATTGCCCAGTTCACACTCCTTCCCCATCTATTGAACAGGAGTAGAGGTTTATTCTTTTTTTTTTTCTTGTTTAGGATTGGGTTTCCAGTTCCTTCTAAAGTCTTCTCATTCTCTTTCACTTCCAGTAACCCCTTTCATCAGAGTGGCATTATCGCCTTGCTGGGGGTGATATTGATTTTTAAAAAAAATAATTAATGTACCTACATATGCATTTCATGTATGTTTATTTGGTATTATCCAGACAAAAATATTTATTAAATTAAACTTTTTAACTTGAGCTATTTTGGAATAATTTATTCAAAGTTATCCTCGTTTTAGTTGTTTTTAAATTCACATTTTGGTTGCTGTATTCTCCAGCCTTTTCAGATGATTATTATAATCAGAAAAATTATTCTTATTATTATTCCTTTATTCAATCCATGGGGGGTGAGACTGTTCTCATTCTATTATAACATTGAAAAAACATATCCTTGTGTAACTCTTATATAAGCTATCATGGGCACAGAAATTATTTTGAAATTCAAAAAAATTACAGGACACTATAAGCACCTTTTTAAAAGGCTGGAAGGTTCAATAAACAAATTATTAGTATAAAAACAACCAAGATGAGGATAACAGTTGGAATAAATTAGTGTATAATGGTAATTCTGCATTTGAGTTTTAGACAGAAACTAGTAGTTAATATTTGATGAAAACCAATAAAGAATAAAAATAACCAAAAAAAAAAAACACCACTATTTCTTCCTTTTTTTTTCTCCATCTATCATTCTCTCATGAAGCTTTAATGAAAGTGAAACATGTTAGATTGATAAATGTCTCCTATTTGTTCTTATCATGTAAAACAAAAAAAAGTCCTGCTTATTCTTAAGGAAACATACTTGAAAAAGTTAACCAGTGAGTTAGTTTATTGGCTTTCCAATTTAGTCATGAAAAGAACAAACTTTGATTTGTGTCTGAACATTCCAGATATTCAAAATATGGCATCAACTTTAGCCAAAGTTTTTTCAATATTTGTTATCTGATTATTAGGGCATAATCATGATTTGAAATAATCAAAGGCATTTGTTCTTTCTGGAATTTAGCCTCTTGATGTGTGTGTGGGTGTGATGGCAAGGTTGAGAGTAATGATTGTTAGAGATCTTTTGCCATGAGTCAAGTAGGACAGCTCTCTGCCAGTGTCATTCCCAAAACTATGATTCTTAGAATAGTGCCACACTGATTTGTAGCCATTTTTTTTCTAGAAATTCTTTAATACCAAAAAATTTTTTTTAATATTTTTGGCTTATTCCACTGATGCTACTTCTAGTCATGATTCCAGCTGCCAAAGATCTTTCCTAGACAAATTCCTGGAATAGATTTTCATGCAAAGGAACAGAGAAAAATGTGAGAAAATGAAAATAAGAGAATGAATGAAAGAAAGAATTGGGAAGAGAGGGAAAGTGAATTTAGATTAAAGGAGAGACAAGGTGAAGAAAAACTGGATGAGTGGGAGAAGAATAATATGGAAAAAATACATAAATAGCATATATATATATATATAATATATATATATATATATATATATATATATATATATATTTGGGCAGCAATCCTTCTTTTATACAAGTTTCATTAAAAAAGACTGACAGGGTACTGTGGTTAAGTTTTTTTTTTAATTTTTCTTTGTATAATTTTCTTCTTTTCTGGACAAATTATATAGAAATTGTCCAAATTTTTTGTACATTTGAGCACTATACTTTTAGCTATTATCAAGATGATTTTCTTTTTACTTTTAACTGAATGTATAGATTGTTTTCTATATGCATGTATGTAGAGTTTTATAGGAATGTTTTATTTTCCAAACATGGTCAGCACATTGTGGCCATGTTCATAGATGATATTGTTGAGTGTTGGCTTTATCTATTTTATTAATAATGCTTATATCGTTAAATATGACAGACAAGGAAAATTTTAATTTTGTTTTTCCAGTGTTCTTACACTTTTCCATTTGGTGGGAGTGAGTGAATACAAAAACTCTCCATACTGTTCATTGTTCCAATGCTCTTTTTTCTGTTTTCTTTTTTTTTCAAAATTTCATGATTGCAGGTCCAGATCTGGCCCAAAATGTTTAATTTACCCATGGAGTTGGTCTGATTCCCAAATGGTATATGTTGAAGCTGAAAACACAGACAATTTTATTTTGAAAAACTGTAATTTGAGAACCGTTATTTTTTTTCATTTGAAATGGGCTATTGAAAGTTAGAGTTGTCTCTTTAAGTTGATAAAGTGTGACACACTGACATTCACATTTATTATATAGATATACATGGATTTTTTTTTATCCAGCATTATTTCTTATAACTGAATGTTAATTTTAGTGGATACACATGATTAAATTGCTATCCACATTTTTGCTATTTCTTCAACAGTGAAATTACTAACAATCAGTCAAGATTGAGAAATTTTGATAAAAAGAAATTGTGCCTCCCAACAGGAATCGAATCAGGGAAACTGTGGCCAAACCGGTAGTAGCACATTTTACCTTGATATTTGTAAATGAAAACAAAGTACCGATAACTCTTTAAGAAGTCAAGGATTAATTTGATATTATTTATATTGTGAACAGAACCCGATTCTAAAATGATTTAAAAAGAAACCAATATTTTTCAGTTCTGACATGTTCTGGCATGAGGCACATCTAATGAATGCTAATCTACAAAAGTTGGTCAAAATATAATTCTTCCCTATTTTTTATAACTGAACAAGTATGTTTAAATGGTAGCATTTAGAACAATATATTACATGGAAATATATACGCCTCTCTATTCCGTACCTGCCACCCCCATATCCCTAATACATCTATGTGGTGATGTGAAGAACATTCTTAGCATGAAAACTTGGGTTGATTATAGATTGCAAATGATTTGCATTCAGTTGTTTCTGGCTTCACCTTAGTGGTGGATTCTGGAAAGGATGCTGAGAGGATAGGTTTGGACTTTAGCATCCTTGACTCATCTAAAATTAAAAAAAAAAAAAATTCATACACATGCCATTCCTTAAACGAACCCAAACATTAACAGCTGGGTTTAAGTCTGTGTTAACTGCAGTTTGGGAACTTGTTGATAGCATCTTGTGCAAAATTTACTTCAATTTTCAAATTCTTGGAACTATTGACTGACTGATTTAGACTGCTGGGATGAATAGTTTTAAGTAACTTATAGACTCATTTAACACATGATCTCGCATATCACTTATAAATCACTTTTCATTTATAAAAAATGATTTTATGATGTATCGAATGTATTACAAGTTCTCTTTTTTGAGAGAACAAATTGCTATAGACTAACCTCTGTTCCTCTATCTCTTTATCGTATTTGGTTAAATAAGTTAAAAAAGTAAGAGAATGCTAAAAGTATCGTTAGTAATGCTATACTCGTGGCGTAAATACATACAGCCATAAACAACCAAATAAGAAACGGCTAAATATCTTATAAATGTAAACGATGGAAAAGATGCATATTCACTGTTTGTATTTTATAATTCGATACTATGTTAATATTACATGCATTATTATTGGATAAAATTAAGTAAAACATCGGTTTTATCAAAGTCATGTCTATTTTAAATACAGCGGTACTTTTGTAATCCATATGGTAATTTTATATCTTGTGTATGACCACCTTAAAATTAGCTTCAAAATTAGGTCTTCAAAAGTCGCATGATATGCAAATATATATAAATGTATAACCTAATGATGGCAGTGGTGAAGCATTTACTTTTCTCAACAAACATTTTCCAAATTAGTCTTCGTTGTCAATGCCCTTAACTCAGTACTTCTCCAGTCGTCGTATCAAATATTATACAATGAAAATCTCAAATCAAAATTCAGTTAATAACTGTGTGTCAGATTACAGAATTAGCCCACTTGCAAAAATCTGACCAAATCACTAGACATGAATTTAATGAAAGAAAAAAAATTGACTGAAAAACTTGTGATCATGTTCTCTTAGATGAGTTATATGTAAATATATCTGAACTTAAGTATATTTGAGCACATAGTGTGTAGATATTAAATTATCTAAAATGTATATCTGAGTGTGTGTGTGTCATTAAATGTGACAGACCCCAAAAATTGAGAGAATAATCATGACAGACAGTTTTTTTTTTTGCTCTCTTAGTCCCCACAAAAGAAAAAACTGTAAGAGCACTAAAAAAAAAAAACTCATTCTCAACTCTGTCACATTCAATAAAAAAAAAAACGTTTAAAATGTTGCTATACACACACACACACACACACACACACACACACAGTTGTATTATAAATGCTTGTGATAGTATGTCTATGTTGATTCTGTTTTGGTAAAAGGGTTTTAGGTTCAAACTTTTTGGATCTTTACTTTATTAAGATAACATTAAACATCTGCTTTAAGAGTTTTTACTTGCTTGAAACATACCAGAAATCATGACAGGATGGAAAGATAAATAATTCTTATCTTTGAGCTTATCTTATTTTACCATTCCTTCAGATATCTTTCTAACTCTTTGCAGACATGTGCAAACATCCACAAGCAGAGTTACATAAACATGTAGGCATGTACATTTCAATCTCTTTTATAGATACACTATATATATATATATATATATATATATATATATATATATATATTAAAGATTTTGAATGCACAGGCTAATAGACATAAATTTAAACTGTTTAAAAAACAGTTCATTCAAACTTGTGCAACCAATAAATATATTTAAAGTAATAAAAAATAATTATACAGTAATAAGAAATGTATATAAAAATTCAGATATAAATAAAATATATCTGTACAAAGACAATATGAATAAAGATAAAAGGAAACCTGTTCTAAATGAATGCATTTCATTCTTTGATGAACTTTCTTGATAAAAACCATCAGAGAACAAAAGTTTTCCTTTTGTCTTTATATTTTTATATACCTCCACAGATTTGCTAAAAAATGGACATACATGATGAAAAAATACCTCAAACATAATAAAAACAAAAAGTTTTATTGTCAAAATCTTCATTAAGAGGGGGAAAAAAAAATCAACGGATTTTTTTGTTAAATTATATTTTTTGATCATTTTTAGAACATTTGGTTAAAAATCTTGTTTTTCTTGTGTCCACAGGGGCCATAAATTTATACAGGAAATTACTTTTTTTAGAAAATCTTGGTACATTTTTTAATTTTTTTTTTTTTTATATACATATATATATACACATCTGTTAATCCCAACTTATTAAATTTTATGAAATTGAGAAATTCATTTTATACTGCTTAATGTTTATATTAGTTATAATGCAGAAGTCCTTGTAGAATTTATATCATCTATTTTTTTTGTAAAATAGGATACCCAATTACTGAAAGTCTGCTCTGAATTGTACAAGAATTATATATGAATTAAACTTTAATTAAAATATAAAGTTATAAATCTTAAAATTTTGTATTTATTTTTACCAGTTACATGATATTGTTATTTAATAAACTGTTTACTATCACCAGCATTTTTATTTTATTTAACTTTGAATATTTTTTTGTGTGTATAAACATGCCAATTTTTGTAAATATGGTTGCCTGCACATGACATTATCAGGAAACAAGAGCAGTAACTATAGTAAATTTAAAACCAAAGTACTTAAAATTCAAAAGTTTAGCTTAAGGAGAACATTTTCCTAAATTCTTGAGATTACTGGATAGTTAAAAATTATATAAAAGGTGTACACATTATATTCCTAATTTTTACAGATATGTCCCCCACAGAAAAAACAAATTAGATAAACTTCCAGCTGTCAAAACCTAATCCAAACAACAACCTATGTGTTTTAAACTAAAAATAAGTAATATTTCAATCAATTTTTTTTTTTTTTTTGAAAGAGTTTTTAATAAAGAGAATTACATCTTAATGACAACTGGCTAAAATTGGTGATTTTTTTTTTTCTAAGTAATTTTGCTTATTGAAAATATTAAATTTAATCTATTACCTTAAAATTAAAATAAAAGCTTCAAGAAAGATTTTTCATTTTTAAAAATTCATTTCAAAACTTAGGTACCGTGTCTTTGGTTTTTATATATATATATATATATATACACACACACACACACATGCGCGTATGACACATTCTTCCTCTTTGAAGTTCAGTACTCTCTTGATTATCTGAATACATTCAAATGACTTCTTTTAAGAATCACCATCAACTGGCTTCTTTCATTCCCTCCTTATTTTTATTCAAGTTTTCGATGGTGATTTTAGCTTTGGGGTGGGAGTCGCAGGAAGCTAAGTCTTCTTGCTTGGTCATTGGGAATGTGAAAGTTATACAACAGACAAAATCAGTCGATAGGAAATAATTGCAGGCTAAGTAACCGCAATGGCGGAGTGTCTGTTAACATATATACAATTACATCACCTCAGATTGGTTACCTCCCACACAACCAATTCTACTGAGATATTCAAAAGGGATTGAAATGTTTTAGACATATATAAGTATATTGGCTGAGTGGTTAGTACATTTGCTTTCTGACCATAAGACCTGGGTTTGAATCTAGCCATAGTCGATTTGTCAAGACTTCTTGATGTTATCATTCTAGGAGAGGCAATCTCAGTGTGTGGCACCTTTGGAAAGTGCCTGAAAACCATACCACCAGTTGACGCAATCCTTGCAAGTGAAATTGGGTAGATGGAACCCATTGATGGTTGTGTTAGCACAAATTCACAAGTCATTGTGACTGAGGGTTTGAGTGTGCTGGCCTTGTCTAGACTGTTGATAATGCTAGACAATGTACTCTCTCTGAGAAGATGTAACTAAGGTTTGCTCAGCATAGTTGCAGTATAAACCATGGGTGGGCTCTATGGGTGTTGAGAAAACACAAATGTGCCTGAGCAGGCATCTGCAACATGGATTAGCAAGCCACCATAGCAGACAGGCATCCTCAGAATCAAGTGGCCATCCATATATATATATATATATATATATATATACACACACAATGGAATGTCCAATTAGAATGAACTCGTATTGCTAATGTTTATATTGCCATGGTAATATTAGCAGTTTCCTTATAACGAAACATTCATTGACCAAACAGCCAATGCAACTTGAGTTATGTTTTTCTTCATTCCATGCTCATTAGTCTTAGATCGAAGTTGAGTATCTATTTTCATCGCTCACGGTAATGTATCCATTTCCTTATAAGGAAAAATTTGGCATTCATTGACTGTGCAGTCAGTATTATTGCTGGATAAAATTTTATAAAAACTTGAAGCAAAAATTTTTTTTTTTTTAATATACATTTCAATTTTTGTAAATGTGTGTGTATAAAAAAAAAAAAAAAAAAAAAGTTGGTGAAACAACCAGGTATTTAAATAAGAAAATATATGAACACAAAAGTAACATTTTTTTTTTTTTTTTTTTTTAAACAAAACAATGCATTAGTTGTAATTCATTCATCATAATAGGCTTGGCCATAATCTGACTTAAAGAATGCAGGTTTACTTGAAATAGAAAGTAAATGGTAAAGGTAATATCAACTGTTTCCCTCCAAGGAAACATTTGGCATTCATTGACTGAGCAGCTAGTGCTGCTTTCTCTTAAAGCAGCTTTTATTGTTCTTTCATCTAACTCTAAAATTAGTTACGACGACTTAAAAACAATAAGAGATTTAATTAATACCAAAATAATAGTGACATAAAACTTGAAGCAAAAATTTGCAAAATAGACTAAAAAAAAATACACTGAAACATCTAGGGATTTAAATAAGAAAATATTTGAACACAAAAGGGATTTTTTTAGAAAACAATACATTAGTCGTAATTCAATCATCATAATAGGTTTGACCATAATTTGACTTAATGCAGATTCCATTAAAATAGAAAGTAACTTTATGATGAAGGTAATATTAACCATTTCCCTACAAGGAAAGATTTGGTATTCATTGACTGAGTAACTAGTGCTTCTTTTGGTCAAAGTTTGTAAAATCTTTCTGTTAAAACAGTTTTTCAGGAAAATAGGTTTTTCAAGTCCAATAGCTGTTATTGTTCTTTCCAGTAATTATGGTCGTTTCTTACCTAATCTTTTGAAGTATGTGGAATGTCAACATCTTCATCCCATTATTTTCTTTTCAATATGAGGTACTCTAAGACTTTATATCCTATACCATAAACGGATTAAGAGAGAAGAATTTCAAATTATTATTCTTTCATTTATTTATTTCTATCAAGGCTTATCTGTTAAAAATCATATGACTTGCAATTTTTGCTTCTCTCCTTTTCACTGTTTTATTAAAATCCTTTGCCAATTCTATTTCGTCATGGAAATCTGCTCCCTTCTAAGCATCATGACCTTAAGTTCAACAGCGTTCATGCTTCTGGAAATATTTTTGCTAATTAACATTTCTGGAAGTAAGCTCTTGAGGAAGCCACTTGGGCCTGAGTTGGTTCACAAGCAGAAGCCCAGAGAAAGGTTGGAGAAAGAGGAAGTTACCATGACAACAGGCTATCGCTACTGGCTGGACTTGTCATCCATTCTTAACCTGAACTCCCACCACCAAGAAATTTAATTATTTCTTTCTGTAACAGTCTTCAGATTTTGAATTTCTTTTTTCTTTTAATGAATATCAGTTTAAGAAAAAATACCCAGAATCCATTCAGTTGTTTTGTAATTTAATTTATTGTTGCATTTGGATGCCAAATACAAGAAGTGAGGACTAGTAAGCTGACCAGTGTTCTGCTTCAAAGCTAACATCATATTGGATTTCTGTTTCTCTTGTAGCAACAAGATCCATAAGAATTTGTGTGGCATCACAAGCAATAACAGTCAAGCTCATGTAATCTCCTGCTTACAGGTGCAAGAGCAATAACTTTCCAGTGTAAATATGTATCTTTTAGATGCCTTGAATCCAGTGGCAAGTGCCTTGGGCTTCTTCGGCTGCCTTGAAGCCAGTGACAAGTCCCTTACATTAAAAACTTTCTGTTCAAGTGAAACACACCTCTAACACTTTTTTATTGCTTATTTTCTCTCTTACTTTTTTTTAATTTAAAAAAAAAATTTTTTTTTTTTTTTAGAATTCTGTTGCAGATTGTCCTACCACCAAGACGATGATCACTCTCCTACAAAATACAATTTATTACATAGCTGTTCTAAGTAATATGAAATAGTCAATACTGAAGATTTTGTACTTGAATCCAACTTTTTATTTCGGTATACTAAGGTTCACTCAATGCAATGCTTGAGAGCTACTCCAAGTAAAGGATTACTGTTTAAAACAATATTGAATAAATGGTGTAATGTGAATGAAAGAGGTGATAAATGAAGATTATGAGGATAAGGAAGATTGTTAATGATTATCCTTTGATTTGTAGAGGTTAGAGAAGCACCCACACAAGAATCTGTTCCCCAAAGTAGCAGTTCTGGGAAAAGAAGCTAAGTGGAAATTTCTCTTCAGGTTTGGATTATGGAAGAAATGAGGGTGATTTGACTTTGTGGAAATTACATAGCATGTCCTAACTGTAAAGGTCTGAACTGGTGGAAGTAAAGAATGGAATTCAGCTGAATGTTTCTCAAGGAAATTGTGACAGTTGTATTCTTAGAAATGTGGCTGCAAAGTTTCGAATGCCCTCCGCAATCCCCACCAGACTCCATAAATGACTTTGGAATCACATTTGTATTTTGCATGATTTATTATCAGTTATATTTTTTAAACGAATTGTTCACCCAATATGAAGTTACAAGAGCCACTCAAAGTATAGGGTTATGGAATGCAGTTAGGGTTTGTATGTAAGAGGAGGAGGTTCAGAAGTGCAGATTATGAGGATATCTAGGAAAGATAATGGTTAGTTTTAAACATGAAGAGTTGTCATTATTGGGAAAGCATCCTCTTGGAAGTTTTTATGTAGCTTAGCGGAACATTTGCTATGTTCATAAAAACATTAATGTGCATTTGAAATTAACAGAAGATACAACAGTTTAGTGCAGATTTTATTTATGTACGGTCTCATCATTATCCCTTAACACTAAAAGTGGGCGGAGGAAATACTTCACTATTGAAAGATATGACTGTTTTCATTGAAACATCTGGAAGTAAAAAAAAAAAAAAAAAAAGTCTGACACATTTTATTTAGGAGAGTAACAAACAAGATGTATTACAAGGTCATCATCTTTATAGTCAAAGAACAAAAGTCTTTTGGGTGGGCATTGTCAATGTTGTCAAGATGTAGGGGTTTGCCACTGAAGGGCATGAATTGAAATGTAGTAAATGATGATGAAAATAATAATCATTTGTGTATTATTGTTGTTATTATTATTATTATTATTGTTGTTGTTGTTATAATAATGATGATGATGATGGCAGTCCCACTGGCAATCTGAAACAATGACAGAATGTGGAATAAAAGGGCAAAATAACCTGAAATCAGATGTTCCTTTTTCTATAGGAGAATATCAACTCATTATTGATTTCTGAACAAACGGTTCTGCTGAAAACCAAATGAGGGTTACCTGACATGACATACAGGTGAAAAAATTTGGAGGAAGTTCAAAAACAAAAAGGTTATTTAAAAAAAAAAAAGAGATTATAATTAAAATATTTTGAAACCATTCCCATTTTTATGTACATCTAATTGCCTTTTTGTTTCCTGATTTTAAATTAAGTCCTGACCACTGACAATCCCTTTCTTCCTGATTTTCAATGCATTACTATAGTAAAATCATTAGCAATGCATTTACATTATACATATAATAGCCCTATTCTATCAGTAATGCTTGCATTCATTCCTGACCACTGACAATCCCTTTCTTCCTGATTTTCAATGCATTCCTATAGTGAAATCATTAGCAATGCATTTACATTATACATATAATAGCCCTATTCTATCAGTAATGCTTGCATTCATTCCTGACCACTGACAATCCCTTTTTCCTGATTTTCAATGCATTCCTATAGTAAAATCATTGGCAATGCATTTGCATTATACATATAATAGCCCTATTCTATCAGTAATGCTTGCATTCATTCCTGACCACTGACAATCCCTTTCTTCCTGATTTTCAATGCATTCCTATAGTAAAATCATTAGCAATGCATTTACATTATACATATAATAGCCCTATTCTATCAGTAATGCTTGCATTCATTCCTGACCACTGACAATCCCTTTCTTCCTGATTTTCAATGCATTCCTATAGTAAAATCATTAGCAATGCATTTACATTATACATATAATAGCCCTATTCTATCAGTAATGCTTGCATTCATTCCTGACCACTGACAATCCCTTTCTTCCTCTTCTCTCTCTTATACGCACACACTGCCCAAATTTCCAGTGAATTTTACTATGATAACTTAATATTTAATTATCTTTCGTCTCCTTTTTCATATCTGTTCACTAAAAGTATTGCTCACAAATAGTAGTGGCAAACACTTGTAACTATTCACTTGCTATTCAAATTCACTTCACTTTTGGGTAACAAATGTATGCATAGACGAAATCCTCATTAGTCGCCTGCAGGTCAAAGACCTTTCCTCAAATTCTTTCCTGACAACAATGACTGCTATTCTCTGCCATGTATTATCTGGAAACTATCTCCTCTCTTTGGTTTTTTCCTACTTTGTTTGTTACTCATTCAACACCAATCAAGTTAACTTTTGTTCCATTATATTCTTGCTCAGTTTCCAGCTCATTTCCAGATGTCATTTAATCACTTTTCTCATATTGCTTATCTTGGATCAGAGAACAGACTGTTCATCTCTTTTTATCTCTTTGTTATCTCCAACAAAGATCTTTATACATTTCTGAACTTGGTTTCAAGTGACTTTTTTTGTTAGTTTTTTATGTTTCACATCCATATGTTATAGCTGTTATATACACTTTCATTATATTTGTTTTGAACGTATTGGTAAGTGCTTTTCATTATATCTTTTAAATGCTTTTAATATATATATATATATATATAATTTTAGATTTCGCTTCAACAATCATAAACTAACCATATGTCAAAACAATCCTTATTCCCCCATAGCTGAACACTTTAATCAATCAAGACACTCATTAGACAACTCATTAGACAACTGTAAATGTTTATTGATAGATTCCAATTTTAGTTCCACATACACACGCAGAAAAAAAGAAAAATACTGGATTTTAAAATTAGACACATATAAACTAGGGTTAAACAAAGACTTGGGAATTTTAAATCTGTATAAATATTTCAATAGTTAAAAAAAATTTTTTAGATATAGTTAAAAAAACCCTTTTAAACAACATCTAAAATATTATCGTTAGATTTACGTTAGAAATATTCAAACACAGTTGCATTCCACATCACGTGACGTCTGTGTCTCGCGACGGACGTTACTTGAAAACAAACTTCTGAATACAGTTATTTAATTTATTTCTGACGAAAGATCGAGGTAGATCTGAAATATCAAATATATATATATATATATATATATATATATATATATATATATATATATATATAAATAAATACTTTCACAAAAACATTCAATTTTTTTTTTTTTATAATTTGCAACTTTTCAGTTGTTTTCTCCATATATATATATATATCATCATCTTAATTCCATGATCTTTCTTTAATGTTATATTTTCTCAGATATATTACTGGATTTCTTCCAGTTCTTCATCCTCTAATAGGATTTTTCAGTGCATTACAATTGAAAATTCTTTTCTTCATTTTTAATCCTGTATTCAGACTTCACCTATTTCGAACATTTCGCATTATATATATATATATATATATATATATATATATATATATATATATTTGTGTATTTAGGCAGCAATCCTTCTTTCATGCACATTTCATTGAATACAAAAGACAAGGTGCTTTTATTCAGTTTTTTGTACAATTTCTCATGCGATCTAATTTTTTTCTTTTTGGATGATAAATTATATAAAAACTGTCAATGTTTTTTTTATCTGAGCACTTTCAGGTATACATTTAGCCATTTTCAAGGATTAAATATTTTAACTGTTAAATAAGAAATAGTTTGTTGTATGTATGTCTTATAAAATGTTTTCATTTTTCAAAACATGGTCAAGATATTGTGTCCATGTTCAAAGTTAATATTAAGTGTTGTTTTTTTTGTTTTTATTAATAAGGCTTCCATTAGTAAGACTTGTATTTTTAAAACCATTATTATTCTCCAAAAGAATTGTTAATGCAATATTCACTTGGAAAAATAAATAAAAGAATTGTAATCTAAATTATGTTTCAGCTTTAAATAACCCACAAAAGGTTGATAAACTGTAACAAAACAAATAAATAAATTTATGTCTATACGGAGTAAATACCTGTTCCAATCCTTTGTAGATTTCTTCTTCTGAATCTTTCAAAAGGTCTGTTACTATGCCATCGTTGCTGGGTGCTTTCCCATTTTGAAATAAAAACTTTATTTTACCCTGTTGTTACCTGAGGAACATCACCGGTATCTACTGAAGAGATTGTTGCTGGTATTTTTATATACAGATTTACAGAGTACTCTTTGGTCATTTTTAACATGTTGCCCTTACATTTGTGAACTTTATCCGTCTTGTCTTTCAGTGCAAGCAGTTGTTGTTTATGTATGTGAGCTGTGTATTGAGTGTTTCACTCTTCTCCCTTTGTTATTTCTGTTTAAAGGGAATATACAGTAATAGTGGTGTCAAGAGAAAACTGTCCTTTTTAGAGGTGTTTTTTTTTTTTTTTTGTGGGTACCTTTTAGTTAAACTGCCTCCATTTTGTTTCTTTGAACATGAAAGTCAAATTTGACTCTGCAAGTGATTATGCTTATTGCTTCCTATATTGACTTTGTTCATGACTGTTATATCTTCAACAGTATTGACATTATCAGCAATTGTAAAGTTCATTTTTACCCCCCACCCCTCCCCAGTTTAGGCTTTTCAAATTTCATTTATGGTTTGTTTTGTTCACTTCATAAAAACTGACTCAATAAGTTTGCTGATTAAAAAATTTTATTTTTTTTTTCTGCTTTTCACAGTAAACATACAGCCATACAATTTAAGCAAATCTTAATGATAACTTGAGTGTGACTCACTCTGTGAAGTTTAGTGCTCCCACCGTAGGGGGAAGATACTGAAGCAGGTCATTTCTTTTTTTCCTTCTATCCAAAACAATTTGAGTAACTTTATCTCCTGTCAGAAATCTTATCACTTTGGATTGAGTAGGGGGAAGTGATAGCAAAAAATGGGGTGCAAACCAATTCCCTTGAAAAAATTCTTTCTTTACATTTTTTTTTTTTTCTTCTCTTTTTTTTAATCCTGTACATTTCTTCCCTGTTATTTGATTTTAAAGTTTAAAAAAACACTTTCTGTCCCAAGAGAGGCCGTATAGAATATTGAAACTTAAAAGGAAGAGCCCACAGGGCTGGAGTAAAGATATAGTTGAGTCAGGGTTAACTGAAAGATGTTAGAATTTCGAGGATGGCATGAGATAAAGGATTTAAATATAAGGTTTCTGTGTTATTTCTTTACATTTCTAACATTATACAATGTGCGGCAGAAATACCCCCCCACACACACACACATTTTAAAGGTTGGCAAAAAGACCAAGGTAACTTCTATTAAAAAATTTATTTCACTGTTTAAATAAAGGGCTATAGACTTTATTCATTGACATCTTCCAAATGGCGGCCTCTATTCGCCATACACGCATTTAGATGATTTCTTTTCTATCATGCAGAATTTCACGTGGTTCAAGGTGGCTATTTTTTAAGCTCTGAACCTGTTGCCCTGAAATTTTCAACCTATAGTAGTATCAATTTTTCTATCTGAAACAGCATCATTCTGATGTAACATGAGAGTCTCTCTGTGTTGTAATTACAAATTCACCTGGCCTTAAAAAACTAGCAAGCCCACCTGTTCACGCCATGATGGTAACATGATATCTGGAAAAAAAAAATGACATTAGTTAAAGAGACCATTGTCACTTGCCTCAATTCACTAGCCTCACATATATGACAGTTTAAAATGTAGGAGGTATTTCTGCCGCACACTGTACTTGGCTCATAAATTTTGACTTACAATTAAAATTTCAATGGCCCCCTCATTTGGGATTAACTAGACATACCTGGTAATACATTTTAAGATGTTAATTAATTTCTCATACTTTTCTGTTTGATGTGACTTTATTATATTTCTATATATTAATGAAATATGAAAATGAAAGATTATCTTTTTATTAAAAAATAGCTTAAAATCTGCTCTGTTGTGTGGCATTTAAGTTAGCTCCTGCATAGGGCTCTTGATTGAACCTTCATCACAATAGGTAGGTAGGGAGATGTGATAGGTAGCAATAAACTGTAGAAGAACTCTGAACTGATCGTTGCATTTAAGTATTGCATTAATATCTAAGCTTACCTTTTAAAAGTTCAACGATAATTCTTCTGCCACCACTTAATTTAAAGACAATTTGATGTATGTAGGGCCTTACTTTTTGCACAAACCAATTATTTTTATTTCATGTGTGATTTTTCACTGGGTTTTGCAATCAATTTTGATTATTCCTAAATTTATTTCCCAGTTATAAAAATTGATATTGTACCAAAAAATTTGTTGCAAAAAAATCACATATGAAAAATTTCCAGAAGCAATCGCAGCAGTGGAAAATGGGAATCCAAAATTTCAGGATTGCAGATCCAGATCCAACCTGGAATGTTCTTAATTTGCTCATGGAGTCTGATTCCAAAATGGTATGATATGTTGGGCTGCATTCTCTAAGAGTAAAGTTGAAAAATTGTGACACACTGACATTCACATTTATTATATAGATGAAGGGAGAAACAAATATTGCCAACATATCAAATACCTTTTATAAACAATTGATATCAATACCTGCAAATTTTATGTTTTATTATCTATTGTACTGAGTGTATTTGCGGTTTCAAGTAAGAGGGTTTTTTTAAGCTGAGTAAGCATTTCTGAAAATGTGTATTTGTATATAATATGATCCCTCACCTTTTTGCTTTTAAATTTGTTCAAACTTTCTCTTATGCACAAGAAAATATAGTACCACAAAATGTAATCACTGGTTGCTTCTTCCGAGGTTCACCATTGTATTGTCATTAAAATTGAGAACTATGGGTGGACAGAATAACAAACATGGGTGAATATATAATGTAGTAAACCTTAAATAAACCATTAAAATTAACCCTGTTTACCTCTCTTGTTTGTTAATCAAATCTTGCTTGTTTAGTGATTCATAATTCTAGGCTCTTTTTGCTTTTAAAAAAAAAAAAAAACAAGCCTTTAACAATAAGTTTTAGCAGGATTTCGATTGCCATGAATATTTCTAATGTAGTTTGCAGCTGAAAAAGAATTTCTTTTTATGTAAAAGAAAATTGACTCTTGTCCAAATTCAATGTTACTTTGTATATTATTGCTAAAAAAAAAAAATCTATGACAGTATTGTACCTTCAGTGGTTCACTGAATACAATGATTCTACTTTTATAATGGGCATCAAGAAACGTAAGTGAAGCACAGAATTTATTTATACACTATGACTACTTTGATATTCACAATTTCTTTTATCATCATGAGCCTTTTTTTTTTTTTTTTTATTTTGTACTACTGCTAGCCTCTAATTAACCCAGTTTGAATTTGAAACCACTTTTATTCTTGTTCTGAATAGTATCTATTACTACAAAGCTGTCTATTGTTTCTTTGTCTTATGGCAAACCAAATGGTTGGACTCTGAGCAGAAAATTAGTCAATAAGGATAACTTGATCCACAGATGAGCACAAGATAGGTGGTGCTAATCTCAACTCGATAGAGGTTACCTCCAGATAAGTTGATCAAAACAGATATTTCCAATTAATCTCTGAAAAGCCCCCCCCCCCCCCACTTTTTTTTTTTGCACAATACCACATAAACAGGAAGTACTCAGATTGTAAGAATTTCTATGAACTTTTATTTCTTAATGTATTTGTTGAATTCATAGTCTTCAACCAACAAGGATTAATGCAAACTGTCTCAGGCGAATCAATAGAATCTGTTTAATCTTTTTACATACTTCGGAAGAAATATGAATTCTACTGAAAAGGATATAAAAATTCACATTGCTGAAGTCTGGGCTGTCTTGAATAAAATGAATGTAATCTGGAAATCTGGTCTACCAGACAAACTCAAATGCAGATTCTTTCAAGCCACTGTAGAGTTTGTGTTAATGTCCAGGCAGTGGCACCATACATTAACTAGAACCTGAGAGTCTAAGCTTGATGGAACCTACACTTGGATACTGAGAGCTAGACTTAACATCTCTTGGAGACAACATCCAACTAAATCATAGCTCTATGGACCCATCTCCTGATATTTTTACAATCTTATGCAAATGCAGAATGTGCTACACAGAATGTTAAAAAATTAGAATTTTTAGTTAAGCCTTTCTTGGTGAGAAATAAAATGAAGTTGGACTTTTGGGTGGGTGATTTATTTTTTAATTTTTATTTTAGGAAATCTGTTTATAGGTTGTTTCATTAGGATGACTCAAAAGTCCGCAAGAAATAAATCCGTGTTATTGGTGATTATTTATTTATTTCTCTATTGGATCATGTTATTTAAGTCATGGCAATTATGTGTGAAAAATAATATCGTCCAAATGTCCGCCAAGGCTTTGGCGGCACACCTCCACTCGATGGTCAAAATTTTTAATGACATCTCTGCATAGCTGCTCCTTGATATCACCAATATGCCTTATTATCTCATCCTTCAGCTGTTGAATTGTTTTTGGCTTGTTGGCATAGACCTTACTTTTGAAACGATCCCCAAAGGAAGAAATCTAAAGGCATCAAGTCACACGATCATGGTAGCCAATTGACTTTGCTGTTTCAAGAGATGGTGTGACCTGGGAACATCTCATTCAAATTCAGTTTGAACATCCATTTTTGTAATAGGCTTTGATAACTTTAACACATTGTTTGATTGTTAACCTTTCCATGGTTGAAATTGCCAAAGACTTAGGTTGTTAAATCTGAAAGAAAAAGAAAGAAAAAAAATCATTAGACGCTTAAACTTAATTCACATTTAAAATCAGTCCATGTTATTGGAACACTCTTTATAACAAAAAAAAAAAAATATCCCTAAACAAGTTTAATTTCTGTTTTATTTCTTGCTGAGAAAGGACACAGGCTTGTCTAAAAATTTCAATTTTTAACATGTTTTTATAATGCTTCTATTTGGTCAAAAGGCTTAATAATATACAATAAATATTTTGATTATCTTTGTTTATTTTTTGTCTCAAATTTCTTTCATCAGGCCTTCTATATCTACATATAAGAAGCAAATGTACACAATATTTATCTACTATCAGGGATATATAGGATTAATACAAATAAAAAATTTTAATGCGTGGCAATCTTGCCCTGTAGGAAGTTAAGCCAAAGGTGGACCCACAAATGCTAAGTGACTGCCCAGATTTTAAGTCACAATGAGATCAACTTAAAAAAAAAACAAAAAAACCCTTAGTATTTGTCATTCTGGGGTTCTGTTTATGAGCTGTTACTTCACCCCCACCATTAAAATTTGACTCATCACCACCTGACAAAAGAATCTATGTTGGGCCCTACACTTAGGGAAATACTTTTTTCTTTTACACTTCAGTTGAACGTCTCTTCCTGTGCCACATCATAAACTGACATTATTCCGAATTGTTTTTAATTATATTCCCCAGTAATAATTTATGGTCTCTATACAAATGAATACAAATGGCTCTTAAATATAAATTTATAATGGTGAGTAAAAATGTGTTTAAAAAATCATAGAATTGTCTTTTAACATTTACTCATATCTTTATTGCTTGTATAGTCACTTAACTTGAGGACATGCTGGAAAAATGGTTGGCTCGTACTTTATCGTTAGATTAGACTAAAAATGGATTATTATTGTCATGTCTGGACTGAGGGTGTCCAATCCTTACTTTTCAGCTTTGACAGAGTTAAGAATCATTTCTACAACCTGTGGGCGATGATTTATTTTCCACCCTGCAGTCCTTTTCCCACAGATGCAACATTGCATGCCTATTGCTACTCCCATTGCAAATGTTCAGATGAGCTCCATTCTTTAAGGCCACTTGTTCAAAGCTTTAACACAAAGATATGCCTTTCTGTCCTGGGTATGACAATAAACTACATCCGCGTCCAGGGCAAGACGATAAACTACGTCCAACAGCAAGTCCTCTGATCAGGAGGCTTCAAGAAGCATAGAACCTCCTCTTAATTGCTGGTGTTCCCAGGTCCACCCTGACCCGGGGTGGTAGTACCTTTTAGGTCCCAGCTATGATAATTAGTTAACCCCGAAACTGAGGTAAAAAGCATTATAAATGTGTAAAAATAGGTTTTAATACCAGAAATACTTTGTAAAAAATTATTACCAGAAATAAATTTTTGAAGAAAAAATATTACCAGCAATATGTTTTTGAAAAAATAATACGTTTTTGAAACAAAATAATATTACCAGCTATACGTTTTTGAAACAAAATAATATTACCAGCTATACGTTTTTGAAAAAAGTAATATTACCAGCTATACGTTTTTGAAAAAAATAATATTACCAGCTATACGTTTTTGAAAAAAATAATATTACCAGCTATACGTTTTTGAAAAAAATAATATTACCAGCTATACGTTTTTGAAAAAAATAATATTACCAGCTATACGTTTTTGAAAAAAATAATATTACCAGCTATACGTTTTTGAAAAAAATAATATTACCAGCTATACGTTTTTGAAAAAAATAATATTACCAGCTATACGTTTTTGAAAAAAATAATATTACCAGCTATACGTTTTTGAAAAAAATAATATTACCAGCTATACGTTTTTGAAAAAAATAATATTACCAGCTATACGTTTTTGAAAAAAATAATATTACCAGCTATACGTTTTTGAAAAAAATAATATTACCAGCTATACGTTTTTGAAAAAAATAATATTACCAGCTATACGTTTTTGAAAAAAATAATATTACCAGCTATACGTTTTTGAAAAAAATAATATTACCAGCTATACATTTTCGAAAAAAAAAATATTAACAGGAATAGATTTTTGACGAAACAAAAATATTACCAGGAAAAAAAAAAAAAATGACCTATTGAGGTTGATATGCCGTAAAACAAAACGAACCAAAGATATGGCTTTGTGTGTACATGTTGTTGAGTTGCCCTCATTCTTTATGGTAAGAAGGATGTTCCACCTTGAAAGCTTTTTTTTTCCCCTAGAAATATTACTTTGTAGAATAGACTCCCACATGGATGCTCCCCAAACGCATCTCATTCTGTAACCCTCTACCTGGAGTGGCACTTGGGCCTTATATTGGGTGAACATTGGTAGAAAAAGTAATTTACAGTTAGTATACATTCAGAAGTGAGAAAAATTCATTTTATATGAATGTTTGTCAATATTTGACTTTTCTTTCTTGCTTGACATAAAAAAAAAGGATGTGGAGGGGTGCAAAGGAGCCAGTGGTGATTTAAAAATAAAATGGGTTTATTACAAGAATTGAAAATGAAGGAGTAAGTTTCACTCAGACAGCTTCTTTCCCAGAATTGTTACATTGTGGAACAGGCTCCTGAGAAGATGCTTCCCTGATCACTACAAACTTAACCTCTCTTCAAATCTACAGTCAACCATTACTGTAGTGTAGTGACCAGACACCATGTTCGTTCTCAGGATGCAGCTTCTTTCAGCCAAATTCTTGTGGTTTAAAAATAACTCTTTGGCTAGATCATCACCCACAAAATAAAACCATGAGCCGATTGTAGCAGTAAGTAAAGTTTCTTCTGGTTATAACCTCTGCTTTAGACGAGCGAGGCAGAGATGAAGTGAGGGGAGGTGAAAAGTCTAACGGGCATGTCTTCCCTTTTAAGCAGTCTCTCATCACTCTGTGTCTTTTTCTGGGTCTCTATTTTTCTGAGCTAGTGACAACTGTCTTATAGAGACAGCATTCTTTGTCTTGTTACTTTTGTCTAAAAAAGTAATTTATCAGCACTCTAAGTTCTGGCTTCACAGTGACCTGCTTTATCAGAATTGTTGGACATGGTTCTTGTGAGGTCCACTTCATTTAGTTATTGTCCCGATGATTATCAGCTAACTGAAACAGTTTCAGTAAAATCTATATTTTTATATTTCTACATTACATTTCTTAAATATCTTCATAATATGCACCCATTGCTCCATCCTGTTCTAACAACCTCTTTCAGTTGCTTTCTACCTTGAATGGCTCTTGGGCCTTTATTAGGTGAATAATAGTATTTAAAAGTATTTTAGATTCAGAATAGCATTCAACCTTTGAATGTAAACACTCTACCTAGGAGGAAGGGTTCTTGGCTGTTTGTTGGAATTCAAAAAGATTTTTTAGAAATTGCTACAATCAATTGTTGTGTGATAGTGAGCAATTGACTTGTTTGAATGACACAATAGAGACAAGATTGCTGATTTTGCTGAATGTCAGTATATATGTTTATGCTGCAAATATGATATAGCAATAAGTGTTAAGAGCTCAGTTAAAAGCCAAGGTTTCAAAAGCTGATTTTTCTAAACAAGCAGACAGATCTTCTCTACTTAGATGATTGGCACAACACAATCTTCCTTCATTTATTTAGTGGGTTTTTTTTTTTTTTTTGCCTTCTGCTAAGCTTAGAAATATGCTAATAGTTTCCAGCAGGCCTGACTCATGGTTGAAATAGTTATGTATTTTCTATTGGACCTACCTCTTAGCTAATGTATTTCCTAACCACTGACAATCCCTTCCCTTTTTTTTTTTTTTTTTTTTTTTTTTATGAACAAGTGGTTAGCCCCCAGGCTGTGGGTCAGCGCACTGTGAAAGTAAAAATAGGTTTTAATACTAGAAATATAATTTTTTGTAAAAAAAAAAAAATATTAGCAGTCATACATTTTTGGGAGAAAAATAATATTACCAGCAATAAAAATCTTGTCAGCATTAAATAACCCATTGAGGTTGATATGCCATAAAACAAAACAAGCCAAACCTTCTCAAGTCCACTCGCTGTTATTGCTCTTTCCAGTATTGATGGGGGATTCCTTTCAAACCTTTTTAAGTAGTGTGGAACGTCAACATCTTTGTCATTATTTTCTTTTCAAATTGTATGTGCTATACATTTTAGTTGTTGCTGCTGTTAAGTCAAGTGATATGATTTCTGTTATTTTGTACAGTTCTTGGTGATTGTGTAGCACCAATCCATGAGGATAACAGGAACTCTAGTCATGACCAGAATTTAAACTGTGCTATCCAATGCCACTTTCCATGCTTAGAACCTGTTGTAACCTAGGGAAGGATACTGACTAGAATAATCACACAAAGGTTAGTAATGAACAATAATACTTAGGACACGAACAACACATACAAGATTCACCAGCTGTGTGTAGAAGTAGTAAACTGCTAGAAGTGAGTCAAGTGCATTCTACAATGGATCTCCAACTGCAGACCAACATACAGTATTTACTACTATATTTATGTGAATAGGGACATACCCATTATCGTCCTTAGGTATGCTACAACAACCATTCGGATCAGAAATCTGAGGTATAGAGAAGAGTATAATGCCATCAAAGGGAAAAAAATAGTATTCGGTTAATGCCTTAGTAAAAATTTAACATTTGATTGTCTTGAACGTTTGTCTATTGCTAGAATCTTGTTGCCAGTTGATTTTTTTCATGTCTGGTACTAATTTTTTCTTTTTGTTTCTTACAGGTGAGTTTTAAGAAACAAACTGGGTTTGTGGTAAGAAATTCATTTATTTACTCCTTACTTTTTGTTCATTTCTGTCTTTTTTTTTTTTCAGATGTGTAATTATCCTTGTTTATTTAAACAGTAAATTTCATCTTGGCTGTTGTAGTCGTGATGTTTCTGAAACTTCCATCTGAATTTCTAAGACGGGGAAAATTAACTTTACAAGCTTAAAATTCTCAATATGGACAGGATTTTAAGCTAGTTTCTGTGGAAAGCCAAAATGGAACATTTGGCCTCAATGAGATTACGTGAAACAAATCACTTCATATCGAGTGCTACCATATTTCCTGTGATGAGTGAAACAATTACTACTTCCTTTATAGAAGACTGCAGAAGTTGGTGAACCAGAAGTTGTTTGTAATGGGAGAGTCGCAGTGGATTGTGTATATAAGAACATTTGTAGCTGGTAGATGGCACACAAGTCGATATCCGATCAGTATCAGTTTGGTCACCATGGGGAGGGGGTATGATGTTGAAAGCTATGGAACTTTTAATGATCTTCGGCAAAAAACTTCAATGATGTGTGCCAAAGCATCAAACCGATGTATTTCACAAAAAATATGGATTTAAAATATTTATTGATTGGATCATAATTAGGTTTCACTTATCTGATGGATACAAATTATGGATCCAGGTTAGCATTAGTCACTAAAAAAAATTAATTTACTAAATCCATTATGCTGAAGCCATACTCTGGGATCTCATTAATAATCCTAGAAGATTTTGTGGCCATAATTTGAGCTGTCCTTGAGTCATGGGAGGATGAATGAACAGAAGACATTTGCCAAATTATAGTGAAGTTATATTTTAATCTGTTTGGAGTAATGCCCTCATTTTATGTGTTGTTGTCACATTTCAGCTTTTATCCTCTGACCTTGTTCAGGTGTTTGTCATATTTGATTAAATGTATCTCATTATCTAGTAGGTGAGGGTCCAATTTCAGGGTATCACAATGGATATTATAGGATCTTATTCTGTAGTTTGGCTTGGTTGATTTTGTTTAATGGCATATCTTCCTCTATGGTAGAGTGGCAAGTTTTCTGTTCTAAAATGTCAAATTGCTGGTGTTCTCAGGTCCACCCTGACCCGGGGTGGTAGCACCTGTTAGGGTCCCAGCTATGGGAAAATAGTTAACTATTACCAGCAATACTTTTTGAAAAAAATTATTACCAGCAATACAACTTTAAAGGAAAAGTATTACCAGAAACAGATTTTTGACAAAACAAAATATTACCAGCAATAAAAAAATTTTGTCAGCATTAAATAACCCATTGAGGTTGATATGCCGTAAAACAAAATAAACCAAACCAGAAAAATACTTGAGCCATATGATTGCAGAGATTTTAAAAGTAGAGTTTATACCTGTACAGAAACAGAGCCATGTTGTAGGGGTTCCGCCTGGATGATGGCCAGGAACAGTCACAGACTACAGTAGATGGCATTTAATTGTTTTCTGATGCTGCCTACAAGACGGAAGGATCAAATTGCTGAAATTAAAAATCTACTGTCAAAATAATATACTCGATATAATGAAACCGAATAGAATTGTATCTTTCATGTAAAGGCAATCGGATTCACAATTCAAGCTTTTTCCTAGATGATCTTAGTATCTGTCATAAATGATGGGATTACTTATGTATGGATTGGTAATTCTGCCTAAAGTCAGAATAATAGGTTTACTCTATCTTGGATCAGGTTTGTTTCCTGGCAGTTCTGCCTCGGATCAGTGTGCTCAGTGAAAAATGTTACACAAGTGCACTCATAATGGTGGTGGGGAGATGGGAAGGGAGGTGTAAAGAAAGAAAGGTAGAGGACAAGTAAGAAAATGGGTGAAAGATAAGAGTGAAAGAGAGACAGAGAAGCCTACTGTATACTTTTATTACTCTTTTACCTCCTTGATCTTTTAAAGTGGGTGAAGCTTTATTTTGTTTTTCTTTTGGCACTTGATTCTCACCTTACATAAGGAAGGTACTTAGCGATAATAACAACAACAAAGTTGCAATATGAGCTCTGGTAAAAATTGCTTGATAACAGAAAAAATTGCCATATGAGCACTGGTAAAAATGGTTGCTGAAGACATTAGGTTTATAATACCCAGAAATTCATACACAGATGTCATCAAGGACACATGACACAGTGGATAAAGGCATTGGTTAGATCCAGTGACAGGATCCAAAGAGTGAGTTCAATACCCGGTTAAGGCAGTGGAGAACTTTCAGAGGGAAAAATTAACAGGAGATAAATATGGCACGTGGAAATAAAGGGTCCAGTTCGACATTCCAACCACCTGAATGGAGCGTACAATGGCCGAAACATTGTAATAAATATGGCGACAAAGATTCGGACAATAGTCCGAATAATGTAAATAATACCTCATCTCAGAAATATAGACAGATATTGAAGGTACTTAGATATTGCAGTATGGAATCATTTACTGTCAGGGTATTTATGTGTAAATGAATATAACAAACCTAACTGGAATTTGAACTTGGCTATCTGATTAACAATTTTGAGCTTGCAGCACCTGGTATTTTCAAATGGTCACTTGGTACTGACCAGGCTTAATGTTTCTTTACTTTGGTGATTGGATGTGAACCAATATTACAACACATGGTTGTAAACCTTAAAAATTTAATTCATCAGAACTCCCTCTAAATATTTCCTACGTAATGAATTATGTTCTTTTCTTTTATTAGGGTGACATTTATAAGATTGATGTTACAGCTAGTTTTGTTTCTGTGTGTTACAAGTGAGTTTAAAGAGTTGTCCTGATGTAGGTCTCTCATGTTTGTAAATGCAGGCATTTAGATTTCTAGGTTTCACTTATGTAACTTTTCTTACACTGAAGGGATTGAGGTCTGCTTAACCAATGAAAAATAAACAATGCCAAAAACAAAAATTTTCTTTTCTCCCCCATATTTCATTTTCTGATGAGGCTGAAATAAAAGTGAAACATGTTAAATTTGTTTCCTGTTTGTCTCTTTTCCTATTCTATTAAATTCTAATCCATATATATATATATATATATATATATATATATATATATACACACACTTTTCCATCTAAACTATTATGCTTTATTCAAATATTATCTGCTCATAAAAGGGTATGACTTTAAAAATTTAATGACACCCCACCCCTCGCCACTTATTTTGGCAGGAGGGTAAGCAGCATAAGCAGATGCTTGTTTAAAAGGTTACTTCAGCCCTACTCAAAGCAGTGAATCACTTAAACATTGATATTAAATTAAAATTATTATTAAATATTAATGATTTAATTAATCAATTAAACCTTTATATTGGACTAAATTTAGTCTAGTCTGGCACAAAGCCATAAGATTGGAGATAACTAGTAAAGAACAAATGAACTCCAGTTGGAAGAATCTGTGAGACAAGGATGTCAACTATGAAATGTCCCTTGAAGATCAGAAAATTATGAAAAATATACAAAGTCTATTTTTAGCAAAACATGATAAAGCTGTTCTGGGAGGGAAGGGGTTTTGTAGGTAGGGTTTGTGTTGAGGGTTGCTGCCTCATCATTGTTATTGTCTGTTTATAGGGCCAGTTCATAAAAGTTATATTGTGATGTTAGATCTCTTTAAAGCCACCACCATCTCTTGTTTTTATTTCCTCTCCTCTTTCTACTCTCCTTACATTTCACACACCCTCTTACTGGGCTGTCACTAATCAGTCTGTTCACTTTGCTAATCCTTTTCTGTTTGTTGGTCTCAGTCTGAGCTGTTCTGACTCACAAATTCACTTTTTTATCTCTCCACTTCTTTTTTCCTCTCTCTCTCTGTGCTCCCTTTCCTCTCTCTCTCTGTGCTCCCTTTCCTCTCTCTCTCTCTCTCTCTCTGTGCTCCCTTTCCTCTCTCTCTCTGTGCTCCCTTTCCTCTCTCTCTCTCTGTGCTCCCTTTCCCCTCTCTCTCTCTGTGTGCTCCCTTTCCCCTCTCTCTCTCTCTGTGTGCTCCCTTTCCCCTCTCTCTCTCTCTGTGTGCTCCCTTTCCCCTCTCTCTCTCTCTGTGTGCTCCCTTTCCCCTCTCTCTCTCTCTGTGTGCTCCCTTTCCCCTCTCTCTCTCTGTGTGCTCCCTTTCCCCTCTCTCTCTCTGTGCTCCCTTTCCCCTCTCTCTCTCTCTCTGTGCTCCCTTTCCCCTCTCTCTCTCTCTCTCTGTGCTCCCTTTCCCCTCTCTCTCTGTGCTCCCTTTCCCCTCTCTCTCTCTGTGCTACCTCCCCCCTCTCTCTGTGCTACCTCCCTTTCCCCTCTCTCTCTCTGTGCTCCCTTTCCCCTCTCTCTCTCTGTGCTCCCTTTTTTCCTCTCTCTCGTCTCCTTTTTCTTTCCATGATTTCCTTTTTCACCTTTCATTCCCTTTTTCTTTTTTCTTCAGTTATAAATTTAAAATAAATCTTTAAAGAAAATTTTACATTTTTTTCTGTAAATAATTGCTGCAATAATAATGGAATAAAGTTTCAAAGAAAATGTTAAATTTATTTTTTTGTTTACAATGGTTTTAATGCACCATTATTATTTGAATAGAAATTATTATAAGTCATTTAGTGAAATAATTACAAACATTTAAAATTTAAAAAAAAAAATACATTCTAAAATATTTCAAAGTTAATTTACCCAAACATTTCAGTAGCATAATGCTGGCTTATTGGTATGTCACTTACATTTTGGTTGAAGTTCCAAACTATCAAGATTAATGTGTTAATTTTAACATAAAGACAGCAAGTGTGCAAGCAAACAAGAAAAAAATAGTGACATTGGATTATATGAAATTCATATTGAAAGGAAAATTTTTTTTAACTAAATGGGTATATTGATGATAAAACCAGTCACTCTTGAGCCTAACATAAAATGTGGGGGTGGGGGGAATCACTATTCCTGCTTTGGGGGTAGTTAGAGGAGTGGGGTTTATCCAAGTTCCTATCTATCTAAGCTAATCTATTTCATCTGACATAGTAGCATGCACAACATTTATTTTTTTTTTTTTAGTTGTGATAGGACAGGGGTGTTTAAAGCGAACTGATGCTTTTCCAAATGTGTGAGTGCAATGGGAACCCAAGTAGTCTCAAGTCTGAAATTCAAACTTACTTCACAAATGCAAGTTCACAACATCTTCCTGGTATTATTAGAACCTAAACACTGACATATATTCCTCTGTGTCTTTGTCTCCCTTTGAAATGTGGGCAGAGAACGGCATTGCTCAAAGATTTGGTATTGCTTACTCACCATGAAATTGGATAAATATTCCTTGTGTATGTGTGTGTGTGTGTGTGTGTGTATATATATGCACACACACACACACACACACACACACACACACAAAGGTCTGTGAGTGGAATTTTATCAGGGTTTAGAAAATTTCCTTTGCTGCCTACACCATTTCTCTTAATCATCCTGTTTTTATCTGTTATGGTTTTTCTGTCACATCCCTTTAACATTGTGTGTGTGTGAGTAAATAAATGAGAGAGAGAATGATAGATTAATTCCATATAACAGAAATGGTTGTGTGTGTGTGTGTGTGTGTACACATGCCCTCAATCTCACTTGTAATGTTTGTGTCCAAATCTCCCTGATAAGGGTTTCATATCAGTGGGATTTTTCAAAGTGTATTATTATTATAAATTAATAAGTGATAATGCCTTTTATATTATGTGATTTGTAAGAAGGCATGTGTGGGACATGACAGCTCATTTCATGGGCCATCACTGTAGTGTAAACCATTATAAGTATGATCTGTGTGTGAGTGTAAAATATATATGTATATAAGTGGCAACTCTAGGTCATCAATGTTTGTCAGGCTCATTACAATCTTTAACAGAATATAATATTGGTATATCTTAGATGCTAAAATGTTTTCTTTAACTAAAATATATAATTTTTAAAAATCTCTAGCCAGATACGTTTTTGTTTTTTTTTTTTTTTTAAATAACGTGTGTATCTATCTCATGTTTGTATATATGTGCATGCATTAGTGTTTTTATATCCTTCTGTGAATTTTACATTTATGATCAGTAATGCTGACTGATATCATATTTCCTCAACACTACCCCAGTCATACTCCTCACCCCAACCCTCCAGTCAACGAGTTAAGGCTTTTGTTGATTTTCACCAACTTTAGGTCAGACTATTTAATTTCTACAGTATTTTATTGTCGTAGAACTTGACACAAGCTTATTCAATCCCAAGACCTTGCCTGATAAGTGCAGTAGCCTGGTTCTCAATTTCAATTATGCTTGTTTTGACTGTTGCTATAGTGGGATATGACAACACAAATATGAGTTTCAAATATACTGTTTGTGGATCAGAGTTGCTTGCAGTAGAACAAACCTTTTGGTGAATAAAATTCCTGCCAGAGTGTTAAAGGTTAAGTAAGATTCATCAGAATATTAAGGTAGGAAAACCGTGAAATTTTCACAGATCTTTCAAGTTAGTAGTATAAATTTTTGATCTGTTAAACATTGAGCATTGTTTTTTTTTACCACCAGCACTCTGTGTGCTACTAAAAAACTAAATTTGAAATTGACACCTCATTCTATGTATTTAATTAATTTTTAAACAGTGTAATTACAGTTTGTGTTTTCACTTTTGAGAAAACTATGTAAAAAGAAAATGCTTCCTCCAATAAGGATTGAACCTATCTCCCGCTTGTCCTTAAGAAAAGCTCATTTTACACTAAACTTGAAATTTTAAAGAAGCATGTTCCCTTCACTTAATTTACTCTTGAGAAAGGTGTAAATCCACCTCTTCTCCTTCCAGCTATGAGTTAAATAGTAAGACTTATGTCAGAAAATCATTATTATCACCCCAAAATTCTTACAATCAAAAGAAAAAAAAGCCTCAATTTCAAATAACCTCAAAAAGGTTGGCAACTCGTAAAAAAAAAACAACCAATAAATCAGTCAACAATTCACTTAAAAAGACCCTTGCTCACTGCTGTATCCTTCATGGCTGAGCTGGAAAGCATGCCAAATCAAATGATAGTTTCCCCTACAAAGGGGGACTTGTGTTTGATCCTTGCTAGAGGATTCATTTTCTTTACTTAGATTTCTTGAAAGCAGGCTGATAGACATATACACCTTGTTTAATAAATAAATAAAAATTGAGCGTCTATTTCAAATAAAAAGTGTCCATTATGCTACTGTTTGAATAAGTAATAAAAATGTCTGATTAAAAATAACTCCATTAATTCTTTAGAAATTATATTAGTTAATGGATGAATAAAAAGGTCACTTAAGTATTGGCTGACTTGAAACTTTGTATATAGACATCTGCTCATTTGTGTGAGATAAGTCTAATTGAATTTACTGACAGATATCACCTATTTTAAATACTTTCTATTTTTTCATGTAACGTATGTTAATTATATTGGTCTGAACATTGCATTGTGTATGAAACTACTGATTCCTGTATCTACCTTCCCTATATTGGATACTGAGCACTCTTCACCCTATAAATTTAGCAAATTTTAATCATTATATATATATATATATATATATATATATATAGGCAGCAATCCTTCATTTATACATGTTTCATTAAAGATGACAGACGGGGTACTACAATTAAACATTTATTTAATTTCTTTTGTGTTCAAACAAGTATTTTCTTTTCTGGGCACAGTATGAGAAGAAACTTATGTTCTGTAATTCCGAGCACTTTCAGCCATTATCAAGGATGATTTTACTTTTGCTTTTTAATTGGGTCTATGGGTTGTGTGTATGTTTCTAGAGTTATAGAGATGTTTTATTTTATGAACACTGCTCATTGTGGGCGTATTTTCACACGCACACACACACACACATATATGTGTGTGTGTATTTAGGCAGCATATTTTGATTCAAACAGGTTTGGATAAGTAATTTCGACATGTCAATTTATTTTGGCTGTGATCCTTTCAAGTTAACAGATTAATTTCTTGGTAGTCTTAGAAAATTGATTTAGAAAAATACCTAAATTTTCTTTCAAATAGTTTTGTTTTCCCAAGTACTTTCAGTCTCATCTGAGACAATCTTCAGGGGGTTAAATTGTGAATGTATATGTATTTTTTAATAAATCAACGCACATGTGTGTGTGTATATATATATATATATATATATATATATATATATATATATATATATATATATATATAAATTTATTATTTAGTTGATGCAACTAAGTGACAAATTTCATATTTGTCTTAATCCTATTAATGCTATGTCTCTGATATTGAGCACTTTATTGCAAAGACTGCTTACCTTAAATCTCCCTTCTTTCAAACTTCCGCTGACTGACAGCATTTCTGGCTTTACACTAATATATATATATATATATATATATATATATATATATGGCCTGAAGATAGCGTTGAAACATGAAACAGTTGCTGCATGGTGTGTTGATCGCAGTGTTCCCTTACTGGGTGCAATGGGGAAATTACCATTTTATATTTTTAATTTTGCACATGAACGTTATTTGTTTTTGATTTTGTTGGCTGCTTCTCATAGCAGGAGCAGTTGGACACCGTCTGTGAGAAAAAGTGAACCACAACACAATTTACTCTGCTAGAAATTTGGAAATGGCATACTGTACTGCTTGGCATTTGCACCAGAAGCTCCAATATGAACATTTCAGTGTGTTTGGGTGCCAGTGCAGAGGATTAGGAAAGAGTTAGATGAGTCTAATGGTGATTACACAGTTATGCCAGTTTGGAAAAATTCACCCTGATTGTGCGGATAAGAAAAGAACTCCCAAATTTGTTGGTGAGGGCCTCAGGCTTAACACAGAGGCCTACATCAAGTGCCTTGAGGAGGTAGTGCTGCCCTGGGTCAAAAAGGTGGCTGCTGGAAGATGCTATGTCTGGCAAAAGCACACTGCACACAAGCAGAAAAACCCAGTCATGGCTGTCAGATAATTTCTGCAACCACATCACCCCTTACATCTGGTCACCTAACTCTCCAGACTGCAACCTCCTTGATTATTATGTGTGGGGTGCAATTGAGTGAGAGATGAACAAACTCTTTGTAACACCAAAGATGAACTGAAGGTAAGGATTATGGCAGTATTCACCAACTTGAACAAGGAGACTGTCCAGAAGAGTTGCAGGAGATTCTGAAGTCGTCTAGAGGCTGTAATTGAAGCCAATGGCGATTTTATTCAATAAATTTACTCTTTAGTATTTCAAGATATTTTTGTGTAATTTTGGTAAATATATGTTAAATTGAGTTGTCATTTTCAGTTTTACATAATTTAGATGACAATCTATCTATCGCACCCTCTGTGTGTGTGTGTGTGTGTGTGTGTATGTATGTATGGTGTGACTATTGCATTTAACATGAAGCAGACTTTTGCATGATGGGTGTTGACTTCAATGTCCACTTTTATATTTACATAAACTCTATCCCTGATATTGAGCACTTTAACCCCTAAATATAGCATATTTAAAACTATATTTTGTTATAGATACACTCACACTCTTCCTCCACCTCCATTCCTCTGGTCATATCACATTAAAAACACATGGTAGATCTTGTTCGATCACCAAAGCAGCGTCGAACATGGTCAATACTTAGATGGTGGAGACAGTTTGGAAACATGAGGTACTGGAAGCTATCTCCTACAATCAGAAATTTTCAGCTTTAAATAAGCCATGAACGGTTGATAAACCATAGCAAAAAATCAGTCAATCAAGAATTCTTTCTTTCCCCCACTACACACACTCCTATATATTATAAAATGTTCTCAGCGTAGCAAAGAGACCCTTCCAAAAAAGAATTCTGTTTAAACTTGTACATCAAGCCAAGAACTTTTCAGGACTCTTTCATTTGTAAACATGTCAAAAATTGATATTTTTCTTTGTTTCAATTGTGTTTCACCTGTGCCTCCTCTAACCACCACCCCAAAAATTTAACCAAAATCAGAAACTCTTAATCCCTTACCCTCCCACTTTAATTTCAGGGTCTCTTTCAAAAGTAATCCGCTTGGGGCAGGTATATAATGATCTCAAAAGTCTGTATTAATAATCTCTTTAAGCCACTTGGCACTAAATTCAATCTCTAGTACTGGATTGGTAAAAATTGGTATAAATTTATCTCAAATAACAACGATTGTAAAGGATTCACATTTAGTATGGATTAGCTAATTATTTACATTTTCTTTAACACCCATTATTATGTGTGTGTTTCATTGAAAACCTATCTAAATGCAGAAAACTGTTAAAAATAATGAAAGTGTTTTTAAAAAAAAAAAAAGAAAGAAACCAGCTCTCAATAATCAATTAGGAACATGGTCACAATGTGTTGATTGTGTTCAGAAATGAAAACTAAATGAAAACTAAACAAAAAATCTACATCTTCAAATGAACAAAAAAAAAACTTCTTGATTATGGCTAATAGCTGAAATTGCTTGGATCCACAAATCATTTGGACAGTTCTGTCCCAAAAAATCATTTGCATGCATGAAAAAAAAATAACAAACACT
The DNA here is from genome assembly GCA_964036315.1 of Acanthosepion esculentum. Taxonomy (NCBI): domain Eukaryota; kingdom Metazoa; phylum Mollusca; class Cephalopoda; order Sepiida; family Sepiidae; genus Acanthosepion; species Acanthosepion esculentum. The sequence goes on along the minus strand of OZ038507.1, from coordinate 3,384,829 downwards.
ATAATCACAATGCCTTATCAGTCATCTTCAATGAAACCTGCATTAAAGAGGGAAAGTCAAAAATTATCCACACTTTTGGCTTAACATATATTTAGGTTTGTCTCACTGCCTTCTGCTCATATGTGCTTACATTTGGTATTATTGGGGTCATGTGATTGAAGCTTGAAGCAAGATTGTGCCAGTTTTCTTGCTGCTGCTACAATGTAAACATGGCCACTCCACTTGCAGTGTGCACCAAGGAAGACCAAAGAGGTTTTATATATATATATATATATTATAAACTGTTACATTGGAACATGCAAGTTGCCATAACAAAAATGCATATTTGTTTTGATGTTTAAAGACATCTCGTCAGGTGGTTAATGATGTCTTTAGACATCAAAACAAATATGCATGTTCCAATGTAACAGTTTATAATATATATCTATTGCTCTACTCTTGTATTGAGCCCTTTTTTTAAATTAATGCTATGAGCGTTTGAATTTATATTCTTTTCATTCTTTTACATCTGGAGATATATATATTTTGTCTATGACGAACTGTTTCTGGCCATCTACAGCTTTTCTTTAATATCTGTAAAATTTGTCATGATAGTTCTAGGGAAAGATAGTTGAGTGGTTCCATGTTGCCTTCTCCAAGGTTTTGGATTCAAAGTTGTTTTTCTACTAGACTGGTTGCCAGCTAAGACCAGAAAGCCAAATGAACATTCCTATTTAAACCATAGGTGTGTGTGTGTGTGTGTGTGTGTGTGTAAGGGAGAGGTATTCCTGCCTTTCCCAAGAGCATTAGTAGAAAATGAACACAAACTACCTTAGACAGAATTTGAACTCTGCTCAAAAGTTGCATTTACCCTGGTAATATGAGTAGTGATATTTTAGTTTTCTATTATTTTTATTGCAAGTTTTCAGGTTATTTTTTTATACTCATTCATAAAGAAACAGGATTGGAAATAAGTTTGTCATTTATTTGGCTAACTTATGTTGCCCCCCTCCCCCTTTTTTTCCCTTAGATTTTTTTTTTTCTTTTCTTTTCTTTTTCCCCTTGATAATTATGGCCATACCACATTGAAACACCAGTTCTCATGTGATCACCAAAGTTAATCAATGTTGAGCCTGGTCACAACCTAACTGAGTGACCACTCGGAAATACCAGGTGCTGTAAGTTTGACCGTGCAGGTGATGTGATAGGTAACAGAATGAGAAATTGGAGAACCAAGTTTGAATTCCAGTCAAGTTTGTTACATTCACTTATGGAAAAGGTATGAATCCAATCCTTCTCCCTCAGCTATGGGTTAAATAGCACAAACCGGGTGTTATACCCAAGGTTGGCAACCAGTCTAGCAGAAAGTAATGGCAGCCCACTGGAAATTTTTCTGCCAAATCAATTATGAATCGAAAAGAGACATAATGGCTCAAGCATACATCACCCATGACACTTAAGGATGGAGATAATGAAAATCGTTAGGATAATTTCAAATAATTATGATACCAATTTTTCTAAGTATTGGTCATAACATTAGACATTGGTCAGTCTCGGCAGACTATGTAGTTGTACTCTGGCTGATGATTCAGGCACATTGTTTCTCGTGTCTTGATAAGCCTTCTAGAATGGCAGTAATTGTTGCATTGTTTGCAAAGATGAAATCTTTGAAGAATGCGGATAGAAAATATCAAGCTTATCATTTATTTGGTTCAGTTACTTGACCGTTTTTGGTTTGTTTGCTTTTTTTCCTTCCTAAGTAATGATTTGTCTGTAGTCATTAGAGTAATTATAAATAATTATCATCACAAAATTATTATTTTCTGTAACAGTGAATTGGGTAAACCCAAGACCCAGTTGGTTGCATGTGGTGCAGTAAGCACCAGGAGTTATGTCCCCTTCCACAATTGGCTGTTGAGAAAGGATATTCTACTTGGACAAGGTGGCATTGACAAAATTTGCATACAAATGATACTGAGCAGATATTAACTGATAGTCAGTGTGGGTTTGGTTTGGCATATCAACCTCAATGGGTTATTTAATGCTAACAAAATTTTTATTTCTGGTAATATTTTTTCTTCAAAAATGTATAGCTGGTAATATATATATTTTTTTTTTATTTCAAAAATGTACTGCTAGTAATAAATTTTTTTACAAAGTATTTCTGGTATTAAAACCTATTTTTACACTTTCATAGTGTTTTTACCCCAGTTTCGTGGTTAACTATTTGCCTATAGCTGGGACCCCAGCTCAGGGTGGACCTGGGAACACCAGCAATTAAGAGGTGGTTCCATGCTCCTCAAAACCTCGTGATCAGAGGCCTTGCTGCTGGGTGTAGTTTATCATCATACCCAGGATGGAGCATGGGACTGGGACTGAGAGAGCTATATATTATTAGCTTTTACTCGGTCATGGGAAAAACTGCTCTCAATGTGTGGACTTTCAGAATAAGAGTTTACATTTACTTTACTTAGAAAACCAGACAAGATGAGCACATTTTCATAATCATTGGTCATATACCTACAGAAATTAGCTTAGTTCTATACAGTGGGCTTGCAGAATAGAGCCAAATGCATATTTGTGGATTTTGAGATATTTGAATGATTTTTAGCCCAGTTATGGAACTGTATTAATATTGACCTTAAAAGGAAAATTAAAACAAAACTTTCATTTTTTTTTTTTTTTTTTTAATGAAAAAAAAAAAGGTGATGAAGTCTAGAAACCCTGGTTTGCAATGAAGATCCAAAATTCTCAAAAAGAGCTTAAATTTTGCATTTAACTCATTTAAATAGTCTTTTAACAGAATTTTCAGTACCAAAAATAAACTTAGCACCCCAAATAACATAAGAATAAAAGTTGAGATCATGATTTTCTGATAAATACAACGAAAGTTCAGTCAAAAACTAATATTTAGAGCCTGGCATCTCGTGTCAAAAGTGAGTAATGGTCAATTTAACATATGAAGGAAACTGAGTATGTCTTAAATATCTTTCCAATAACAATTTTCTTATATTTTTCAGATTTAAATTGTTTTAATATTTGAAAAATTAAACTAAAAAAAAGAAAAAATTATCTCTAGCATTTTTGTTAGTGTTATTCAAATTTGGCTTGTGGGGGTCAGAGACAAAGAAGCCAGAATAGTAAAAGCTTTGTTAATTTAACTAAATTTAATATTGTAGGGCTCCAAAATTCACTTGATATAGGTCATTTTTGAAAAATCTATCAATTATAACTTCTAAGATTCCAATGACTTTCCAAGCAAAAAGTGGCAGAGAAATCAATTATCCAGAAATGATCAATCTAAAAGTATATGATGAAACATTTGCAAATTTTAACTAATTTCAAATGATCATAACTTGACAAATACTTATATAGTTATAATATTAATATATAATATATATTATTATGTAGTTATACTTATATAGTTATAATATTAATATATAATATAATGTGACAGAGAGAGTCTGGGAAACATACACATGTATATATTTTTTTTATTGAAATTGGAGTAGATCTGAGTAGAGAAATTAGATCAGAGCATTTTGTTTACTGATGGGAAATCTGATCTAGGACAGAAGTTGTACCTATTGGATCTGGGTCATTAGAAGACAATGGAAATGGGCGAAATAATTATTATCGGTTAAAAATTGAAATAGAGCTTAGTAAGCTATAAGGAACTTTGGAATTCACATGATTTTGGTTGAAGCAGCCAGAACCCCGTGATAATTGCATGTGAAGTAGTAGGGCCAAGGGTCGGTTATGACCAGCCAAGTTTTTCTATATAAATGCGTAGTTATGCTGAGAAAGTGAGAGACAGGAGAAAATTCTTGGCCATACTGGAGAAGAGAATTAGCCCGGGCAAGAGTTGGGCTAGAGACAGTGGAGAGTCGAGTTGGAGACATGAGGAGGAGAGGAAGTGACGTCAAAGATTGGAATGAAGTGTCCGCTAACATGTACTGTTGATATAAGTACTGCTGCTTCTGCTACCACGAATATTACTACTACTGTTACTACTGCTGAGGAAGAATGGCACTATAAACTTTAAGCCCCACACAGAAATCGTATCCCTCTATTGCAAGAGTCATATATCGTTCCGAGACAGTTTTAACAAGTTAATCACAACCCACTCTCTGTCTAGAATCCAGTTTATGAGTTTTTACGTCAAATACTTTTCTTTTCTGTAACCCATTTCTTTTCTATGCTATTCTTTTCTGCTATATAAAAGACATTAACAATTCAACCAGTGAATAGTTGTTTGTCCGGTTTGTTGATATTAATTTTTGTTTTGCTGCATTCTAAATTTCTTAGCACAGACTCTCCAGCCGTGTCTACATCTTCAGTCAACCATGAATGGATGAACATCACTTCTGCTTTCTGGATCAAACCAAACAACATGTATAGGAAGCAGGATTAAACCAGTGGGCCGGTTGAATAATCTATGGATGCTCAGGGGACCTACAGCCACTCCTTTAAGTTCGGTTAGGACTGAGTCGACACCTCAACCCAGAGAGTAAGACGTCAGAGGTTGAGGGGCTGGGGCAAAAGTGTTAGAATATTATAAATATAGTTTGGACAAAGTTAGACCCATTCTGACATCCTGCGACTCTCTATTTTTAGACTAGATATCATATATATTCAGTGGTGGCATCCTACCAGTTATTAAAATTATAAAAGCTTAGTGAACCAGTTGTTGGATTATCCAAAAATAATCTTATATATTAATAGCTGATGGTCTAGGTAAAATGTTAGTTATGCTACACTTCTGTGCATGCCTAGTGAAACTCTAATAGACAGATGTTCCTTACTGTTTTTAAGTTAAAAATTGACAAATCCTCTAGTCATAACTTTGATTGGTCTCCCATCGGATCTTTGGGACCACAGCGATTCAGTTTGAATGTGGCTAAGAAACCATAACACATCTGATGACACGAGAGTCACAAAGCATCAGACTTCTGAACAGAAATATGATGAGAACAGAATTTCAATTTGGAAATATCTTCATAAATGTTTTCTGTTAAATTATCAAAATTGTTTAATTCTTTTTGATACTGAAGTGATTTGTTTTCATTTTTGGATTGAAAAGAAAATAAGCAAAATAGGTTTCTATAGATTACCTGCCTTTATAGAACCAGTACCTGGAAATTTAGGATGCTACTACCACATATATTTCCCAAGAAATATATGCAATATTTCCTCTCTTTCCAAAAATGCCAAATGTCCACTTGCAAGCCCAGTGTTCTTACTTCACTATCACGCAGAATTATGTTTTAGATGAAGACCTTAGTTATACAGTTTTAGGCTTTAATGAATTCTATATTAATAGTGGCAATAATAATGTATCATAAATCTAATTATTAATTTATCATGATTACCTTATTTACTATTATATTAATTAGGCTTTTATATGGGTCAGTTGTTTTGTTAATAGCAAGATATTTGAAAGCTGGTTAATGAAAGCATGTGGCTTTCCTTTTTTTGGAGCAAATAAAAGCGTTACCAACATGTGCAGGTTTTGATTAACTTTAGACAATCATAACTTGACAAATACTTGGAATTAGAACAAAGTTGGACCAGTTCTGAAATCCTGGGCTTGTCTACTTTCAGACCAAGCATTGTACGTATAACTTGGGAAATGTCCCCAAAATGCCAAATGTCAACTCTGGATTATTTACATTGTTGTCATTCTGGTTATTGTCCTCATCTTTGTTGTTATTGCTAACATGTCAACCATTGCGCCCTTGAACCAGGTAAGCTACAGAGAATCCTCTTATGAAGCCACTCTGTTAAAATCTATATTGCATTGCTTGCTAATAATAATAATAATCCTACCACATATGTATCTGCCTTTACATGATACCAGAATAGATAGTTTAGAGATACCAGGTGTAGGATGAAGCTGAGGGATAAACTGGTTGGGAGTGGAGATCCATGATTCGTTCAATATCAGTGGCAACTATAATAGGTGGACACATGATTGAATTAGTTTTGTCTGAGATGTGCATATATGGGAAATAACTTCATGGGCAGTAGATATATAAACACCCACCCTAGAAACAGGAGTCTCTTAGATCCAGACTAGATTGTAGAGTCTACATATGGAGAAGGCCCCAAAACGATATATCTACTTGCCAAATGGTGATTGGTAATGTCTAGAGCAGGCATGGACAACATTTTTCAAACAGTGGGTCATATGAGGCACAGATCATAAGGCGGGCTACACTACTAAAAAAAATTTTTTTTTTTTTTCCCATCACAGATACAGCAACCATTTTTTCAACCAAAGAGCTTGTGCATAAGCATCTGCCTTAGAAATGGAGAAAAGTTGATTTCTTTTTTTTTTTCTTTAGAGAAAAGATTCTTTTTATAATTTAAAAAAAAAAAAGAAGTCCTATTATAATATTATCACTGATGACAATGTGTGATTAAAACATGCTCTGCTATGTGTGATTTGTTTCTAATTTCTTCATTTGATGATGAAAAAACATTTTTTAAAAGTATATTTATTCATTAGTGAAAAATAATTTTTAATGTTTCTGATTTCTGAAGCAAAAAGTGTTTACACTTATGGTATTCCTTAGTGAAAATCGCTAATGGTTTGAAATGCTGACAATGTTAACCTCAACGAAATGTTACAAAATTCAAGACACATTGTACTTAATCATTGTTTATCTATGTGGCTATGCATCAGTGAACGAAAGGAAACAAATGACATTTTAATAACATTATTTTCCTCATGAAATTAGGCGTGCCATTCAGAATACTAATTGAATGGCATGTGGCCCATGGGCCACAGTTTGCCCATGACTGGTCTAGAGTGAAATAAACAAGTAATGTTATAAGTTTAAGTTTTGTATTTTCATTCTTCTTTAGGACATAGGCAATCATGGCTCTCAACAATCTTCTATCTTGTGTGGCTCTTAACAAAATACAGAAGATTGGAGGATTTCATTCTAAGGATTTTAATCCTGATGAATTGTATTTCTATTAATATTTGGATGAGGAATTATTTGAAGAAAACACTCTTCATTTATGTGCCAGTCAGTTCTCAGATTTCAGGAATCATTTTATGAAAAATAACATTTTCACTTTTCCATTCTTTCTTGCTTTGTCTTTTGCAATTCTAATGTGATATTTTTTTTGTGGATTTTTTTATTCAACATTTCTTTTTGCAATAAACATTGTTTTAGTAGGTACAAATCCCTCTTGTGTATTGTTCTATAAAGCGGAACCTCGGTTCACAAATATAATTTGTTCCTGAAGGCCGTTCAAAACCCAACATGTTCGTAAACCGAAACTATTTTTCCAATAGGAATCAATGTAGAGAAAAAAAGTCACAGTACGATAAAATTGGAAATAAAGGACAACACACGAATGTATATAACACAATGGTCGACTCAGAAATTATTCTGTTCAGGTTAACTTGGTTTGGCAATGTTGTTCGAGAACCGAAATTTTGTTTGATTACCGAGGTATTTTCATCTTGAATTTTGTTCAAAAATTGATTTTGCTTCGACATGAGAGACATTTGAGAACTGAGGTTGCACTGTATTTTGAATCTAAGAGAAAATAAGATATAAAGTTGAAATGTGTATAAACCCTGAAAATAAATATATAAAATTGTTTGTGCAAATATTGTTAAACTGCACTTATATCATGTCCAATAGTTTTTTGATTAATGGTGATAACTAATCAGCATTTTCTGCTTTGAAAATCAAATTTTGAAAAAATAGTTTTGTTATCCATTTTCAGTCTGGTCTTTTGTAATCCCGATAAATAAATGATTGTTTTGCTAATGATTTTTATAATTAAATTGCTTAGTTACTCAAAGCTGGTTTTTACCTTGAACATAGTAACAACCTGAGCATTTAGATCACAGGTTGGGAATACAGGCAAATAAGTAATGTCAATATTTTATAAGTATATATATTTAAAAATTGAGAGTGTACATAAAAGAAACAACTATCAAAATGTTTAAACCTTTCAAACTACTTGAATTATGGTAATTACACTCATATCATTTTAGAGCGTACATAATTTTTTCAAAGAAACAACAGAGCACTGGAAATGGAATGCTGGATTTAGTTTCTAGTGCATTAGAAAAATGAAATGTAAATATAAGGAAAATATTCTTCTCAACAAGACTTCTTTGACAAAATCCTGAAATAAAGCTAATCTTAGAATTGACTTTATAAGTTTCATTTTTTTGTATTTATAATTTTTTGATCTATTTTTAGAAGTACTTGCAATAATAGACCTTAAATAGTTGCCTTGAATAAAGGTTGCCATTTGGTTTTATGGATTTCCATAATTGAATAGTAAACTCCCCTCAGGCCATTTTATTTAAGATTCTCTGTACAATCAGCCATAAATGCAGTCAGATTGAGAAATGAAACCGATTTTCTTTTTTCTTTCCCTCTCTCTCTTTCTCTCTCTCTCTCTCTTTCTCTCTC